>CAWWDY010002620.1:0-46788 GCA_963942605.1 Poecilus cupreus
AAATTCATGTTTCTTTCGTGTGAAACGGCGATTTATGAGAAATGACGATAAAATTGCTGTTTTAAACTTGCAAAAACATAGAAAAACGGCTGTTTTTAACTATTCAAACTGATAAATTCAGGTTTCTTTCGTTCGAAACGGTGGATTTTTTTGAAATCACGATAAAACTGCTGTTTTAAACTTGCAAAAACATAGAAAAACGCTGTTCTGAACTATTCAAACTGACAAATTCATGTTCCTTTCGTGTGAAACGGCGATTTATGAGAAATGACGATAAAATTGATGTTTTAAACTTGCAAAAACATAGAAAAACGCTGTTTCGAACTATTCAAACTGACAAATTCATGTTTTCTTTCGTGTGAAACGCCGATTTATGAGAAATGACGATAAAATTGCTGTTTTAAACTTGCAAAAACTTAGAAAAACGCTGTTTTTAACTATTCAAACTGATAAATTCAGGTTTCTTTCGTTAGAAACGGTGGATTTTTGTGAAATCACGATAAAACTGCTGTTTTAAACTTGCAAAAACATAGAAAAACGCTGTTTTGAACTATTCAAACTGACAAATTCATGTTTCTATCTTGTGAAACGGCGATTTATGAGAATCGACGATAAAATTACTGTTTTAAACTTGCAAAAACAATAGAAAAACGCTGTTTTGAACTATTCAAACTGACAAATTCATGTTTGTTTCGTGTGAAACGGCGATTTATGAGAAATGACGATAAAATTGCTGTTTTTAAACTTGCAAAAAACATAGAAAAACGCTGTTTTTAACTATTCAAACTGATAAATTCAGGTTTCTTTCGTTCGAAACGGTGGATTTTTGTGAAATCACGATAAAACTGCTGTTTTAAACTTGCAAAAACATAGATAAACGCTGTTTTGAACTATTCAAACTGACAAATTCATGTTTCTTTCGTGTGAAACGGCGATTTATGAGAAATGACGATAAAATTGCTGTTTTAAACTTGCAAAAACATAGATAAACGCTGTTTTTAACTATTCAAGCAGATAAATTCACGTTTCTTTCGTGCGAAACGGCGATTTATGAGAAATGATGATAAAATTGCTGTTTTAAACTTGCAAAAACATAGAAAAACGCTGTTTTTTAACTATTCAAACTGATAAATTCAGGTTTCTTTCGTTCGAAACGGTGGATTTTTGTGAAATCACGATAAAACTGCTGTTTTAAACTTGCAAAAACATAAAAAATCGCTGTTTTGAACTATTCAAACTGACAAATTCATGTTTCTTTCGTGTGAAACGGCGATTTATGAGAAATGACGATAAAATTGCTGTTTTTAACTTGCAAAAACATAGAAAAACGCTGTTTTCAACTATTCAAACTGATAATTCATGTTTCTTTCGTGTGAAACGGCGATTTATGAGAAATGACGATAAAATTGCTGGTTTTAAACTTGCAAAAACATAGAAAAACGCGGTTTTGAACTAATTCAAACTGACAAATTCATGTTTCTTTCGTGTGAAACGGCGATTTATGAGAAATGACGATAAAATTGCTGTTTTAAACTTGCAAAAACATAGAAAAAACGCTGTTTTCAACTATTCAAACTGATAAATTCATGTTTCTTTCATGTGAAACGGCGATTTATGAGAAATGACGATAAAATTGCTGTTTTAAACTTGCAAAAACATAGAAAAAACGCTGTTTTTAACTATTCAAACTGATAAATTCAGGTCTCTTTCGTTCGAAACGGTGGATTTTTGTGAAATCACGATAAAACTGCTGTTTTGAACTTGCAAAAACATAGAAAAACGCTGTTTTGAACTATTCAAACTGACAAATTCATGTTTCTTTTCGTGTGAAACGGCGATTTATGAGAAATGACGATAAAATTGCTGTTTTAAACTTGCAAAAACATAGAAAAACGCTGTTTTAACTATTCAAACTGATAAATTCAGGTTTCTTTCGTTCGAAACTGTGGATTTTTGTGAAATCCCGATAAAACTGCTGTTTTAAACTTGCAAAAACATAGAAAAACGCTGTTTTTGAACTATTCAAACTGACAAATTCATGTTTCTTACGTGTGAAACGGCGATTTATGAGAAATGACAATAAAATTGCTGTTTTAAACTTGCAAAAACATAGAAAAACGCTGTTTTCAACTATTCAAAGTGATAAATTCATGTTTTTTTTCGTGCGAAACGGCCGATTTATTAGAAATGACGATAAAATTGCTGTTTTAAACTTGCAAAAACATAGAAAAACGCTGTTTTGGACTATTTAAACTGACAAATTCATGTTTCTTGCGTGTAAAACGGCGATTTATGAGAAATGACGATAAAATTGCTGTTTTAAACTTGCAAAAACATAGAAAAACGCTGTTTTTAACTATTCAAACTGATAAATTCAGGTTTCTTTCGTTCGAAACGGTGGATTTTTGTGAAATCCCGATAAAACTGCTGTTTGTAAACTTGCAAAAACATAGAAAAAACGCTGTTTTCAACTATTCAAAGTGATAAATTCATGTTTCTTTCGTGCGAAACGGCGATTTATGAGAAACGACTATAAAATTGCTGTTTTAAACTTGCAAAAACATAGAAAAACGCTGTTTTGAACTATTCCAAACTGACAAATTCATGTTTCTTTCGTGTGAAACGGCGATTTATGAGAGAAATGACGATAAAATTGCTGTTATAAACTTGCAAAAACATAGAAAAACGCTGTTTTTAAATATTCAAACTGATAAATTCAGGTTTCTTTCGTTCGAAACGGTGGATTTTTTGTGAAATCCCGATAAAACTGCTGTTTTTAAACTTGCAAAAACATAGAAAAAACGCTGTTTTGAACTATTCAAACTGACAAATTCATGTTTCTTTCGTGTGAAACGGCGATTTATGAGAAATGACGATAAAACTGCTGTTTTAAACTTGCAAAAACATAGAAAAACGCTGTTTTGAACTATTCAAACTGACAAATTCATGTTTCTTTCGTGTGAAACGGCGATTTATGAGAAATGACGATAAAATTGCTGTTTTAAAACTTGCAAAAACATAGAAAAACGCTGTTTTTAACTATTCAAACTGATAAATTCAGTTTCTTTCGTTCGAAACGGTGGATTTTTGTGAAATCCCGATAAAACTGCTGTTTTTAAACTTGCAAAAACATAGAAAAACGCTGTTTTCAACTATTCAAAGTGATAAATTCATGTTTCTTTCGTGCGAAACGGCGATTTATGAGAAACGACTATAAAATTGCTGTTTTAAACTTGCAAAAACATAGAAAAACGCAAGTTTTTGAACTATTCAAAATGACAAAATCATGTTTCTTTCGTGTGAAACGGCGATTTATGAGAAATGACGATAAAATTGCTGTTTTAAACTTGGAAAATACATAGAAAAACGCTGTTTTTAACTATTCAAACTGATAAATTCAGGTTTCTTTCAGTTCGAAACGGTGGATTTTTTGTGAAATCACTATAAAACTGCTGTTTTAAACTTGCAAAAACATAGAAAAACGCTGTTTTGAACTATTCAAACTGACAAATTCATGTTTCCTTCGTGTGAAAACGGCGATTTATGAGAAATGACGATAAAATTGCTGTTTTAAACTTGTAAAAACATAGAAAAAACGCTGTTTTCAACTATTCAAACTGACAAATTCATGTTTCTTTCGTGCGAAACGGCGATTTATGAGAAATGACGATAAAATTGCTGTTTTAAACTTGCAAAAAACATAGAAAAACGCTTGTTTTGAACTATTCAAACTGACAAAATCATGTTTCTTTCGTGTGAAACGGCGAATTATTAGAAATGACGATAAAATTGCTGTTTTAAACTTGCAAAAACATAGAAAAACGCTGTTTTTAACTATTCAAACTGATAAATTCAGGTTTCTTTCGTTCGAACCGGTGGATTTTTGTGAAATCACGATAAAACTGCTGTTTTAAACTTGCAAAAACATAGAAAAACGCTGTTTTGAACTATTCAAACTGACAAATTCATGTTTCTTTTCGTGTGAAACTACGATTTATGAGAAATGACGATAAAATTGCTGTTTTAAACTTGCAAAAACATAGATAAACGCTGTTTTTAACTATTTAAGCTGATAAATTCATGTTTCTTTCGTGTGAAACGGCGATTTATGAGAAATGACGATAAAATTGCTGTTTTAAACTTGCAAAAACATAGATAAACGCTGTTTTTTAACTATTTAAGCTGATAAATTCATGTTTCTTTCGTGCGAAACGGCGATTTATGAGAAATGACGATTAAAATTGCTGTTTTAAACTTGCAAAAACATAGAAAAACGCTTGCTTTTAACTATTCAAACTGATAAATTCAGGTTTCTTTCGTGTGAAACGGCGATTTATGAGAAATGACGATAAAATTTGCTGTTTTAAACTTGCAAAAACATAGATAAACGCTGTTTTTAACTATTTCAAACTGATAAATTCAGGTTTCTTTCGTTCGAAACGGTGGATTTTTGTGAAATCACGATAAAACTGCTGTTTTAAACTTGCAAAAACATAGAAAAACGCTGTTTTGAACTATTCAAACTGACAAATTCATGTTCTTTCGTGTGAAACGGCGATTTATGAGAAATGACGATAAAATTGCTGTTTTAAACTTGCAAAAACATAGATAAACGCTGTTTTTAACTATTCAAGCTGATAAATTCACGTTTCTTTCGTGCGAACGGCGATTTATGAGAAATGATGATAAAATTGCTGTTTTAAACTTGCAAAAACATAGAAAAACGCTGTTTTTAACTATTCAAACTGATAAATTCAGGTTTCTTTCGTTCGAAACGGTATATTTTTGTGAAAATCACGATAAAACAGCTGTTTTAAAACTTGCAAAAACATAAAAAATCGCTGTTTTGAACTATTCAAACTGACAAATTCATGTTTCTTTCGTGTGAAACGGCGATTTATGAGAAATGACGATAAAATTGCTGTTTTAAACTTGCAAAAAACATAGAAAAACGCGGTTTTGAACTATTCAAACTGACAAAATTCATGTTTCTTTCGTGTGAAACGGCGATTTATGAGAAATGACGATAAAATTGCTGTTTTAAACTTGCAAAAACATAGAAAAACGCTGTTTTCAACTATTCAAACTGATAAATTCATGTTTCTTTCATGTGAAACGGCGATTTATGAGAAATGACGATAAAATTGCTGTTTTAAACTTGCAAAAACATAGAAAAACGCTGTTTTTAACTATTCAAACTGATAAATTCAGGTCTCTTTCGTTCGAAACGGTGGATTTTTGTGAAATCACGATAAAACTGCTGTTTTTAACTTGCAAAAAACATAGAAAAACGCTGTTTTGAACTATTCAAACTGACAAATTCATGTTTCTTTCGTGTGAAACGGCGATTTATGAGAAATGACGATAAAATTGCTGTTTTAAACTTGCAAAAACATAGAAAAACGCTGTTTTAACTAATCAAACTGATAAATTCAGGTTTCTTTCGTTCGAAACGGTGGATTTTTGTGAAATCACTATAAAACTGCTGTTTTAAACTTGCAAAAACATAGAAAAACGCTGTTTTGAACTATTCAAACTGACAAATTCATGTTTCCTTCGTGTGAAACGGCGATTTATGAGAAATGACGATAAAATTGCTGTTTTAAACTTGCAAAAACATAGAAAAACGCTGTTTTCAACTATTCAAACTGACAAATTCATGTTTCTTTCGTGCGAAACGGCGATTTATGAGAAATGACGATAAAATTGCTGTTTTAAACTTGCAAAAACATAGAAAAACGCTGTTTTGAACTATTCAAACTGACAAAATCATGTTTCTTTCGTGTGAAACGGCGATTTATTAGAAATGACGATAAAATTGCTGTTTTAAACTTGCAAAAACATAGAAAAACGCTGTTTTTAACTATTCAAACTGATAAATTCAGGTTTCTTTCGTTCGAACCGGTGGATTTTTGTGAAATCACGATAAAACTGCTGTTTTAAACTTGCAAAAACATAGAAAAACGCTGTTTTGAACTATTCAAACTGACAAATTCATGTTTCTTTCGTGTGAAACTACGATTTATGAGAAATGACGATAAAATTGCTGTTTTAAACTTGCAAAAACATAGATAAACGCTGTTTTTAACTATTGAAGCTGATAAATTCATGTTTCTTTCGTGCGAAACGGCGATTTATGAGAAATGACGATAAAATTGCTGTTTTAAACTTGCAAAAACATAGAAAAACGCTGCTTTTAACTATTCAATTTGATAAATTCAGGTTTCTTTCGTTCGAAACGGTGGATTTTTGTGAAATCACGATAAAACTGCTGTTTTAAACTTGCAAAAACATAAAAAATCGCTGTTTTGAACTATTCAAACTGACAAATTCATGTTTCTTTCGTGTGAAACGGCGATTTATGAGAAATGACGATAAAATTGCTGTTTTAAACTTGCAAAAACATAGAAAAACGCGGTTTTGAACTATTCAAACTGACAAATTCATGTTTCTTTCGTGTGAAACGGCGATTTATGAGAAATGACGATAAAATTGCTGTTTTAAACTTGCAAAAACATAGAAAAACGCTGTTTTTAACTATTCAAACTGATAAATTCAGGTTTCTTTCGTTCGAAACGGTGGATTTTTGTGAAATCACGATAAAACTGCTGTTTTAAACTTGCAAAAACATAGAAAAACGCTGTTTTGAACTATTCAAACTGACAAATTCATGTTTCTTTCGTGTGAAACGGCGATTTATGAGAAATGACGATAAAATTGCTTTTTTAAACTTGCAAAAACATAGAAAAACGCTGTTTTGAACTATTCAAACTGACAAATTCATGTTTCTTTCGTGTGAAACGGCGATTTATGAGAAATGACGATAAAATTGCTGTTTTAAACTTGCAAAAACATAGAAAAACGCTGTTTTTAACTATTCAAACTGATAAATTCAGGTTTCTTTCGTTCGAAACGGTGGATTTTTTTGAAATCACGATAAAACTGCTGTTTTAAACTTGCAAAAACATAGAAAAACGCTGTTTTGAACTATTCAAACTGACAAATTCATGTTCCTTTCGTGTGAAACGGCGATTTATGAGAAATGACGATAAAATTGATGTTTTAAACTTGCAAAAACATAGAAAAACGCTGTTTCGAACTATTCAAACTGACAAATTCATGTTTCTTTCGTGTGAAACGCCGATTTATGAGAAATGACGATAATATTGCTGTTTTAAACTTGCAAAAACTTAGAAAAACGCTGTTTTTAACTATTCAAACTGATAAATTCAGGTTTCTTTCGTTAGAAACGGTGGATTTTTGTGAAATCACGATAAAACTGCTGTTTTAAACTTGCAAAAACATAGAAAAACGCTGTTTTGAACTATTCAAACTGACAAATTCATGTTTCTATCTTGTGAAACGGCGATTTATGAGAATCGACGATAAAATTACTGTTTTAAACTTGCAAAAACATAGAAAAACGCTGTTTTGAACTATTCAAACTGACAAATTCATGTTTCTTTCGTGTGAAACGGCGATTTATGAGAAATGACGATAAAATTGCTGTTTTAAACTTGCAAAAACATAGAAAAACGCTGTTTTTAACTATTCAAACTGATAAATTCAGGTTTCTTTCGTTCGAAACGGTGGATTTTTGTGAAATCACGATAAAACTGCTGTTTTAAACTTGCAAAAACATAGAAAAACGCTGTTTTGAACTATTCAAACTGACAAATTCATGTTTCTTTCGTGTGAAACGGCGATTTATGAGAAATGACGATAAAATTGCTGTTTTAAACTTGCAAAAACATAGATAAACGCTGTTTTTAACTATTCAAGCAGATAAATTCACGTTTCTTTCGTGCGAAACGGCGATTTATGAGAAATGATGATAAAATTGCTGTTTTAAACTTGCAAAAACATAGAAAAACGCTGTTTTTAACTATTCAAACTGATAAATTCAGGTTTCTTTCGTTCGAAACGGTGGATTTTTGTGAAATCACGATAAAACTGCTGTTTTAAACTTGCAAAAACATAAAAAATCGCTGTTTTGAACTATTCAAACTGACAAATTCATGTTTCTTTCGTGTGAAACGGCGATTTATGAGAAATGACGATAAAATTGCTGTTTTAAACTTGCAAAAACATAGAAAAACGCTGTTTTCAACTATTCAAACTGATAAATTCATGTTTCTTTCGTGTGAAACGGCGATTTATGAGAAATGACGATAAAATTGCTGTTTTAAACTTGCAAAAACATAGAAAAACGCGGTTTTGAACTATTCAAACTGACAAATTCATGTTTCTTTCGTGTGAAACGGCGATTTATGAGAAATGACGATAAAATTGCTGTTTTAAACTTGCAAAAACATAGAAAAACGCTGTTTTCAACTATTCAAACTGATAAATTCATGTTTCTTTCATGTGAAACGGCGATTTATGAGAAATGACGATAAAATTGCTGTTTTAAACTTGCAAAAACATAGAAAAACGCTGTTTTTAACTATTCAAACTGATAAATTCAGGTCTCTTTCGTTCGAAACGGTGGATTTTTGTGAAATCACGATAAAACTGCTGTTTTAAACTTGCAAAAACATAGAAAAACGCTGTTTTGAACTATTCAAACTGACAAATTCATGTTTCTTTCGTGTGAAACGGCGATTTATGAGAAATGACGATAAAATTGCTGTTTTAAACTTGCAAAAACATAGAAAAACGCTGTTTTTAACTATTCAAACTGATAAATTCAGGTTTCTTTCGTTCGAAACTGTGGATTTTTGTGAAATCCCGATAAAACTGCTGTTTTAAACTTGCAAAAACATAGAAAAACGCTGTTTTGAACTATTCAAACTGACAAATTCATGTTTCTTACGTGTGAAACGGCGATTTATGAGAAATGACAATAAAATTGCTGTTTTAAACTTGCAAAAACATAGAAAAACGCTGTTTTCAACTATTCAAAGTGATAAATTCATGTTTTTTTCGTGCGAAACGGCGATTTATTAGAAATGACGATAAAATTGCTGTTTTAAACTTGCAAAAACATAGAAAAACGCTGTTTTGGACTATTTAAACTGACAAATTCATGTTTCTTGCGTGTAAAACGGCGATTTATGAGAAATGACGATAAAATTGCTGTTTTAAACTTGCAAAAACATAGAAAAACGCTGTTTTTAACTATTCAAACTGATAAATTCAGGTTTCTTTCGTTCGAAACGGTGGATTTCTGTGAAATCCCGATAAAACTGCTGTTTTAAACTTGCAAAAACATAGAAAAACGCTGTTTTCAACTATTCAAAGTGATAAATTCATGTTTCTTTCGTGCGAAACGGCGATTTATGAGAAACGACTATAAAATTGCTGTTTTAAACTTGCAAAAACATAGAAAAACGCTGTTTTGAACTATTCAAACTGACAAATTCATGTTTCTTTCGTGTGAAACGGCGATTTATGAGAGAAATGACGATAAAATTGCTGTTATAAACTTGCAAAAACATAGAAAAACGCTGTTTTTAACTATTCAAACTGATAAATTCAGGTTTCTTTCGTTCGAAACGGTGGATTTTTGTGAAATCCCGATAAAACTGCTGTTTTAAACTTGCAAAAACATAGAAAAACGCTGTTTTGAACTATTCAAACTGACAAATTCATGTTTCTTTCGTGTGAAACGGCGATTTATGAGAAATGACGATAAAACTGCTGTTTTAAACTTGCAAAAACATAGAAAAACGCTGTTTTGAACTATTCAAACTGACAAATTCATGTTTCTTTCGTGTGAAACGGCGATTTATGAGAAATGACGATAAAATTGCTGTTTTAAACTTGCAAAAACATAGAAAAACGCTGTTTTTAACTATTCAAACTGATAAATTCAGGTTTCTTTCGTTCGAAACGGTGGATTTTTGTGAAATCCCGATAAAACTGCTGTTTTAAACTTGCAAAAACATAGAAAAACGCTGTTTTCAACTATTCAAAGTGATAAATTCATGTTTCTTTCGTGCGAAACGGCGATTTATGAGAAACGACTATAAAATTGCTGTTTTAAACTTGCAAAAACATAGAAAAACGCAGTTTTGAACTATTCAAAATGACAAAATCATGTTTCTTTCGTGTGAAACGGCGATTTATGAGAAATGACGATAAAATTGCTGTTTTAAACTTGGAAAATACATAGAAAAACGCTGTTTTTAACTATTCAAACTGATAAATTCAGGTTTCTTTCGTTCGAAACGGTGGATTTTTGTGAAATCACTATAAAACTGCTGTTTTAAACTTGCAAAAACATAGAAAAACGCTGTTTTGAACTATTCAAACTGACAAATTCATGTTTCCTTCGTGTGAAACGGCGATTTATGAGAAATGACGATAAAATTGCTGTTTTAAACTTGTAAAAACATAGAAAAACGCTGTTTTCAACTATTCAAACTGACAAATTCATGTTTCTTTCGTGCGAAACGGCGATTTATGAGAAATGACGATAAAATTGCTGTTTTAAACTTGCAAAAACATAGAAAAACGCTGTTTTGAACTATTCAAACTGACAAAATCATGTTTCTTTCGTGTGAAACGGCGAATTATTAGAAATGACGATAAAATTGCTGTTTTAAACTTGCAAAAACATAGAAAAACGCTGTTTTTAACTATTCAAACTGATAAATTCAGGTTTCTTTCGTTCGAACCGGTGGATTTTTGTGAAATCACGATAAAACTGCTGTTTTAAACTTGCAAAAACATAGAAAAACGCTGTTTTGAACTATTCAAACTGACAAATTCATGTTTCTTTCGTGTGAAACTACGATTTATGAGAAATGACGATAAAATTGCTGTTTTAAACTTGCAAAAACATAGATAAACGCTGTTTTTAACTATTTAAGCTGATAAATTCATGTTTCTTTCGTGTGAAACGGCGATTTATGAGAAATGACGATAAAATTGCTGTTTTAAACTTGCAAAAACATAGATAAACGCTGTTTTTAACTATTTAAGCTGATAAATTCATGTTTCTTTCGTGCGAAACGGCGATTTATGAGAAATGACGATAAAATTGCTGTTTTAAACTTGCAAAAACATAGAAAAACGCTGCTTTTAACTATTCAAACTGATAAATTCAGGTTTCTTTCGTGTGAAACGGCGATTTATGAGAAATGACGATAAAATTGCTGTTTTAAACTTGCAAAAACATAGATAAACGCTGTTTTTAACTATTTAAGCTGATAAATTCATGTTTCTTTCGTGCGAAACGGCGATTTATGAGAAATGACGATAAAATTGCTGTTTTAAACTTGCAAAAACATAGAAAAACGCTGCTTTTAACTATTCAAACTGATAAATTCAGGTTTCTTTCGTTCGAAACGGTGGATTTTTGTGAAATCACGATAAAACTGCTGTTTTAAACTTGCAAAAACATAGAAAAACGCTGTTTTGAACTATTCAAACTGACAAATTCATGTTTCTTTCGTGTGAAACGGCGATTTATGAGAAATGACGATAAAATTGCTGTTTTAAACTTGCAAAAACATAGATAAACGCTGTTTTTAACTATTCAAGCTGATAAATTCACGTTTCTTTCGTGCGAAACGGCGATTTATGAGAAATGATGATAAAATTGCTGTTTTAAACTTGCAAAAACATAGAAAAACGCTGTTTTTAACTATTCAAACTGATAAATTCAGGTTTCTTTCGTTCGAAACGGTGGATTTTTGTGAAATCACGATAAAACTGCTGTTTTAAACTTGCAAAAACATAAAAAATCGCTGTTTTGAACTATTCAAACTGACAAATTCATGTTTCTTTCGTGTGAAACGGCGATTTATGAGAAATGACGATAAAATTGCTGTTTTAAACTTGCAAAAACATAGAAAAACGCGGTTTTGAACTATTCAAACTGACAAATTCATGTTTCTTTCGTGTGAAACGGCGATTTATGAGAAATGACAATAAAATTGCTGTTTTAAACTTGCAAAAACATAGAAAAACGCTGTTTTCAACTATTCAAACTGATAAATTCATGTTTCTTTCATGTGAAACGGCGATTTATGAGAAATGACGATAAAATTGCTGTTTTAAACTTGCAAAAACATAGAAAAACGCTGTTTTTAACTATTCAAACTGATAAATTCAGGTCTCTTTCGTTCGAAACGGTGGATTTTTGTGAAATCACGATAAAACTGCTGTTTTAAACTTGCAAAAACATAGAAAAACGCTGTTTTGAACTATTCAAACTGACAAATTCATGTTTCTTTCGTGTGAAACGGCGATTTATGAGAAATGACGATAAAATTGCTGTTTTAAACTTGCAAAAACATAGAAAAACGCTGTTTTTAACTATTCAAACTGATAAATTCAGGTTTCTTTCGTTCGAAACGGTGGATTTTTGTGAAATCACTATAAAACTGCTGTTTTAAACTTGCAAAAACATAGAAAAACGCTGTTTTGAACTATTCAAACTGACAAATTCATGTTTCCTTCGTGTGAAACGGCGATTTATGAGAAATGACGATAAAATTGCTGTTTTAAACTTGCAAAAACATAGATAAACGCTGTTTTTAACTATTTAAGCTGATAAATTCATGTTTCTTTCGTGCGAAACGGCGATTTATGAGAAATGACGATAAAATTGCTGTTTTAAACTTGCAAAAACATAGAAAAACGCTGCTTTTAACTATTCAATTTGATAAATTCAGGTTTCTTTCTTTCGAAACGGTGGATTTTTGTGAAATCACTATAAAACTGCTGTTTTAAACTTGCAAATACATAGAAAAACGCTGTTTTGAACTATTCAAACTGACAAATTCATGTTTCCTTCGTGTGAAACGGCGATTTATGAGAAATGACGATAAAATTGCTGTTTTAAACTTGCAAAAACATAGAAAAACGCTGTTTTCAACTATTCAAACTGACAAATTCATGTTTCTTTCGTGCGAAACGGCGATTTATGAGAAATGACGATAAAATTGCTGTTTTAAACTTGCAAAAACATAGAAAAACGCTGTTTTGAACTATTCAAACTGACAAAATCATGTTTCTTTCGTGTGAAACGGCGATTTATTAGAAATGACGATAAAATTGCTGTTTTAAACTTGCAAAAACATAGAAAAACGCTGTTTTTAACTATTCAAACTGATAAATTCAGGTTTCTTTCGTTCGAACCGGTGGATTTTTATGAAATCACGATAAAACTGCTGTTTTAAACTTGCAAAAACATAGAAAAACGCTGTTTTGAACTATTCAAACTGACAAATTCATGTTTCTTTCGTGTGAAACTACGATTTATGAGAAATGACGATAAAATTGCTGTTTTAAACTTGCAAAAACATAGATAAACGCTGTTTTTAACTATTTAAGCTGATAAATTCATGTTTCTTTCGTGCGAAACGGCGATTTATGAGAAATGACGATAAAATTGATGTTTTAAACTTGCAAAAACATAGAAAAACGCTGTTTCGAACTATTCAAACTGACAAATTCATGTTTCTTTCGTGTGAAACGGCGATTTATGAGAAATGACGATAAAATTGCTGTTTTAAACTTGCAAAAACATAGAAAAACGCTGTTTTTAACTATTCAAACTGATAAATTCAGGTTTCTTTCGTTCGAAACAGTGGATTTTTGTGAAATCACGATAAAACTGCTGTTTTAAACTTGCAAAAACATAGAAAAACGCTGTTTTGAACTATTCAAACTGACAAATTCATGTTTCTTTCGTGTGAAACGGCGATTTATGAGAAATGACGATAAAATTGCTGTTTTAAACTTGCAAAAACATAGATAAACGCTGTTTTTAACTATTCAAGCTGATAAATTCACGTTTCTTTCGTGCGAAACGGCGATTTATGAGAAATGATGATAAAATTGCTATTTTAAACTTGCAAAAACATAGAAAAACGCTGTTTTTAACTATTCAAACTGATAAATTCAGGTTTCTTTCGTTCGAAACGGTGGATTTTTGTGAAATCACGATAAAACTGCTGTTTTAAACTTGCAAAAACATAAAAAATCGCTGTTTTGAACTATTCAAACTGACAAATTCATGTTTCTTTCGTGTGAAACGGCGATTTATGAGAAATGACGATAAAATTGCTGTTTTAAACTTGCAAAAACATAGAAAAACGCTGTTTTCAACTATTCAAACTGATAAATTCATGTTTCTTTCGTGTGAAACGGCGATTTATGAGAAATGACGATAAAATTGCTGTTTTAAACTTGCAAAAACATAGAAAAACGCGGTTTTGAACTATTCAAACTGACAAATTCATGTTTCTTTCGTGTGAAACGGCGATTTATGAGAAATGACGATAAAATTGCTGTTTTAAACTTGCAAAAACATAGAAAAACGCTGTTTTCAACTATTCAAACTGATAAATTCATGTTTCCTTCGTGGGAAACGGCGATTTATGAGAAATGACGATAAAATTGCTGTTTTAAACTTGCAAAAACATAGAAAAACGCTGTTTTCAACTATTCAAACTGACAAATTCATGTTTCTTTCGTGCGAAACGGCGATTTATGAGAAATGACGATAAAATTGCTGTTTTAAACTTGCAAAAACATAGAAAAACGCTGTTTTGAACTATTCAAACTGACAAAATCATGTTTCTTTCGTGTGAAACGGCGATTTATTAGAAATGACGATAAAATTGCTGTTTTAAACTTGCAAAAACATAGAAAAACGCTGTTTTCAACTATTCAAACTGACAAATTCATGTTTCTTTCGTGCAAAACGGCGATTTATGAGAAATGACGATAAAATTGCTGTTTTAAACTTGCAAAAACATAGAAAAACGCTGGTTTGAACTATTCAAACTGACAAAATCATGTTTCTTTCGTGTGAAACGGCGATTTATTAGAAATGACGATAAAATTGCTGTTTTAAACTTGCAAAAACATAGAAAAACGCTGTTTTTAACTATTCAAACTGATAAATTCAGGTTTCTTTCGTTCGAACCGGTGGATTTTTGTGAAATCACGATAAAACTGCTGTTTTAAACTTGCAAAAACATAGAAAAACGCTGTTTTGAACTATTCAAACTGACAAATTCATGTTTCTTTCGTGTGAAACTACGATTTATGAGAAATGACGATAAAATTGCTGTTTTAAACTTGCAAAAACATAGATAAACGCTGTTTTTAACTATTTAAGCTGATAAATTCATGTTTCTTTCGTGCGAAACGGCGATTTATGAGAAATGACGATAAAATTGCTGTTTTAAACTTGCAAAAACATAGAAAAACGCTGCTTTTAACTATTCAAACTGATAAATTCAGGTTTCTTTCGTTCGAAACGGTGGATTTTTGTGAAATCACGATAAAACTGCTGTTTTAAACTTGCAAAAACATAAAAAAACGCTGTTTTGAACTATTCAAACTGACAAATTCATGTTTCTTTCTTGTGAAACGGCGATTTATGAGAAATGACGATAAAATTGCTGTTTTAAACTTGCAAAAACATAGAAAAACGCTGTTTTGAACTATTCAAACTGACAAATTCATGTTTCTTTCGTGTGAAACGGCGATTTATGAGAAATGACGATAAAATTGCTGTTTTAAACTTGCAAAAACATAGAAAAACGCTGTTTTCAACTATTCAAACTGATAAATTCATGTTTCTTTCGTGCAAAACGGCGGTTTATAAGAAATGATGATAAAATTGCTGTTTTAAACTTGCAAAAACATAGAAAAACGCTGTTTTGAACTATTCAAACTGACAAATTCATGTTTCTTTCGTGTGAAACGGCGATTTATGAGAAATGACGATAAAACTGCTGTTTTAAACTTGCAAAAACATAGAAAAACGCTGTTTTGAACTATTCAAACTGACAAATTCATGTTTCTTTCGTGTGAAACGGCGATTTATGAGAAATGACGATAAAATTGATGTTTTAAACTTGCAAAAACATAGAAAAATGCTGTTTTGAACTACTCAAACTGACAAATTCATGTTTCTTTCGTGTGAAACGCCGATTTATGAGAAATGACGATAAAATTGCTGTTTTAAACTTGCAAAAACATAGAAAAACGCTGTTTTTAACTATTCAAACTGATAAATTCATGTTTCTTTCGTTAGAAACGGTGGATTTTTTTGAAATCACGATAAAACTGCTGTTTTAAACTTGCAAAAACATAGAAAAACGCTGTTTTGAACTATTCAAATTGACAAATTCATGTTTCTTTCGTGTGAAACGGCGATTTATGAGAAATGACGATAAAATTACTGTTTTAAACTTGCAAAAACATAGAAAAACGCTGTTTTGAACTATTCAAACTGACAAATTCATGTTTCTTTCGTGTGAAACGGCGATTTATGAGAAATGACGATAAAATTGCTGTTTTAAACTTGCAAAAACATAGAAAAACGCTGTTTTTAACTATTCAAACTGATAAATTCAGGTTTCTTTCGTTCGAAACGGTGGATTTTTGTGAAATCACGATAAAACTGCTGTTTTAAACTTGCAAAAACATAGAAAAACGCTGTTTTGAACTATTCAAACTGACAAATTCATATTTCTTTCGTGTGAAACGGCGATTTATGAGAAATGACGATAAAATTGCTGTTTTAAACTTGCAAAAACATAGAAAAACGCTGTTTTTAACTATTCAAACTGATAAATTCAGGTTTCTTTCGTTCGAAACGGTGGATTTTTGTGAAATCACGATAAAACTGCTGTTTTAAACTTGCAAAAACATAGAAAAACGCTGTTTTGAACTATTCAAACTGACAAATTCATGTTTCTTTCGTGTGAAACGGCGATTTATGAGAAATGACGATAAAATTGCTGTTTTAAACTTGCAAAAACATAGAAAAACGCTGTTTTGAACTATTCAAACTGACAAATTCATGTTTCTTTCGTGTGAAACGGCGATTTATGAGAAATGACGATAAAATTGCTGTTTTAAACTTGCAAAAACATAGAAAAACGCTGTTTTTAACTATTCAAACTGATAAATTCAGGTTTCTTTCGTTCGAAACGGTGGATTTTTTTGAAATCACGATAAAACTGCTGTTTTAAACTTGCAAAAACATAGAAAAACGCTGTTTTGAACTATTCAAACTGACAAATTCATGTTCCTTTCGTGTGAAACGGCGATTTATGAGAAATGACGATAAAATTGATGTTTTAAACTTGCAAAAACATAGAAAAACGCTGTTTTGAACTATTCAAACTGACAAATTCATGTTTCTTTCGTGTGAAACGCCGATTTATGAGAAATGACGATAAAATTGCTGTTTTAAACTTGCAAAAACATAGAAAAACGCTGTTTTGAACTATTCAAACTGACAAATTCATGTTTCTATCGTGTGAAACGGCGATTTATGAGAAATGACGATAAAATTACTGTTTTAAACTTGCAAAAACATAGAAAAACGCTGTTTTGAACTATTCAAACTGACAAATTCATGTTTCTTTCGTGTGAAACGGCGATTTATGAGAAATGACGATAAAATTGCTGTTTTAAACTTGCAAAAACATAGAAAAACGCTGTTTTGAACTATTCAAACTGACAAATTCATGTTTCTTTCGTGTGAAACGGCGATTTATGAGAAATGACGATAAAATTGCTGTTTTAAACTTGCAAAAACATAGAAAAACGCTGTTTTTAACTATTCAAACTGATAAATTCAGGTTTCTTTCGTTCGAAACGGTGGATTTTTGTAAAATCACTATAAAACTGCTGTTTTAAACTTGCAAAAACATAGAAAAACGCTGTTTTGAACTATTCAAACTGACAAATTCATGTTTCCTTCGTGTGAAACGGCGATTTATGAGAAATGACGATAAAATTGCTGTTTTAAACTTGCAAAAACATAGAAAAACGCTGTTTTCAACTATTCAAACTGACAAATTCATGTTTCTTTCGTGCGAAACGGCGATTTATGAGAAATGACGATAAAATTGCTGTTTTAAACTTGCAAAAACATAGAAAAACGCTGTTTTGAACTATTCAAACTGACAAAATCATGTTTCTTTCGTGTGAAACGGCGATTTATTAGAAATGACGATAAAATTGCTGTTTTAAACTTGCAAAAACATAGATAAACGCTGTTTTTAACTATTTAAGCTGATAAATTCATGTTTCTTTCGTGCGAAACGGCGATTTATGAGAAATGACGATAAAATTGCTGTTTTAAACTTGCAAAAACATAGAAAAACGCTGCTTTTAACTATTCAAACTGATAAATTCAGGTTTCTTTTGTTCGAAACGGTGGATTTTTGTGAAATCACTATAAAACTGCTGTTTTAAACTTGCAAAAACATAGAAAAACGCTGTTTTGAACTATTCAAACTGACAAATTCATGTTTCCTTCGTGTGAAACGGCGATTTATGAGAAATGACGATAAAATTGCTGTTTTAAACTTGCAAAAACATAGAAAAACGCTGTTTTCAACTATTCAAACTGACAAATTCATGTTTCTTTCGTGCGAAACGGCGATTTATGAGAAATGACGATAAAATTGCTGTTTTAAACTTGCAAAAACATAGAAAAACGCTGTTTTGAACTATTCAAACTGACAAAATCATGTTTCTTTCGTGTGAAACGGCGATTTATTAGAAATGACGATAAAATTGCTGTTTTAAACTTGCAAAAACATAGAAAAACGCTGTTTTTAACTATTCAAACTGATTAATTCAGGTTTCTTTCGTTCGAACCGGTGGATTTTTGTGAAATCACGATAAAACTGCTGTTTTAAACTTGCAAAAACATAGAAAAACGCTGTTTTGAACTATTCAAACTGACAAATTCATGTTTCTTTCGTGTGAAACTACGATTTATGAGAAATGACGATAAAATTGCTGTTTTAAACTTGCAAAAACATAGATAAACGCTGTTTTTAACTATTTAAGCTGATAAATTCATGTTTCTTTCGTGCGAAACGGCGATTTATGAGAAATGACGATAAAATTGATGTTTTAAACTTGCAAAAACATAGAAAAACGCTGTTTCGAACTATTCAAACTGACAAATTCATGTTTCTTTCGTGTGAAACGGCGATTTATGAGAAATGACGATAAAATTGCTGTTTTAAACTTGCAAAAACATAGAAAAACGCTGTTTTTAACTATTCAAACTGATAAATTCAGGTTTCTTTCGTTCGAAACGGTGGATTTTTGTGAAATCACGATAAAACTGCTGTTTTAAACTTGCAAAAACATAGAAAAACGCTGTTTTGAACTATTCAAACTGACAAATTCATGTTTCTTTCGTGTGAAACGGCGATTTATGAGAAATGACGATAAAATTGCTGTTTTAAACTTGCAAAAACATAGATAAACGCTGTTTTTAACTATTCAAGCTGATAAATTCACGTTTCTTTCGTGCGAAACGGCGATTTATGAGAAATGATGATAAAATTGCTGTTTTAAACTTGCAAAAACATAGAAAAACGCTGTTTTTAACTATTCAAACTGATAAATTCAGGTTTCTTTCGTTCGAAACGGTGGATTTTTGTGAAATCACGATAAAACTGCTGTTTTAAACTTGCAAAAACATAAAAAATCGCTGTTTTGAACTATTCAAACTGACAAATTCATGTTTCTTTCGTGTGAAACGGCGATTTATGAGAAATGACGATAAAATTGCTGTTTTAAACTTGCAAAAACATAGAAAAACGCTGTTTTCAACTATTCAAACTGATAAATTCATGTTTCTTTCGTGTGAAACGGCGATTTATGAGAAATGACGATAAAATTGCTGTTTTAAACTTGCAAAAACATAGAAAAACGCGGTTTGAACTATTCAAACTGACAAATTCATGTTTCTTTCGTGTGAAACGGCGATTTATGAGAAATGACGATAAAATTGCTGTTTTAAACTTGCAAAAACATAGAAAAACGCTGTTTTCAACTATTCAAACTGATAAATTCATGTTTCATTTATGTGAAACGGCGATTTATGAGAAATGACGATAAAATTGCTGTTTTAAACTTGCAAAAACATAGAAAAACGCTGTTTTTAACTATTCAAACTGATAAATTCAGGTCTCTTTCGTTCGAAACGGTGGATTTTTGTGAAATCACGATAAAACTGCTGTTTTAAACTTGCAAAAACATAGAAAAACGCTGTTTTGAACTATTCAAACTGACAAATTCATGTTTCTTTCGTGTGAAACGGCGATTTATGAGAAATGACGATAAAATTGCTGTTTTAAACTTGCAAAAACATAGAAAAACGCTGTTTTTAACTATTCAAACTGATAAATTCAGGTTTCTTTCGTTCGAAACGGTGGATTTTTGTGAAATCACTATAAAACTGCTGTTTTAAACTTGCAAAAACATAGAAAAACGCTGTTTTGAACTATTCAAACTGACAAATTCATGTTTCCTTCGTGTGAAACGGCGATTTATGAGAAATGACGATAAAATTGCTGTTTTAAACTTGCAAAAACATAGAAAAACGCTGTTTTCAACTATTCAAACTGACAAATTCATGTTTCTTTCGTGCGAAACGGCGATTTATGAGAAATGACGATAAAATTGCTGTTTTAAACTTGCAAAAACATAGAAAAACGCTGTTTTGAACTATTCAAACTGACAAAATCATGTTTCTTTCGTGTGAAACGGCGATTTATGAGAAATGACGATAAAATTGCTGTTTTAAACTTGCAAAAACATAGAAAAACGCTGTTTTCAACTATTCAAACTGATAAATTCATGTTTCTTTCGTGCGAAACGGCGGTTTATAAGAAATGATGATAAAATTGCTGTTTTAAACTTGCAAAAACATAGAAAAACGCTGTTTTGAACTATTCAAACTGACAAATTCATGTTTCTTTCGTGTGAAACGGCGATTTATGAGAAATGACGATAAAACTGCTGTTTTAAACTTGCAAAAACATAGAAAAACGCTGTTTTGAACTATTCAAACTGACAAATTCATGTTTCTTTCGTGTGAAACGGCGATTTATGAGAAATGACGATAAAATTGATGTTTTAAACTTGCAAAAACATAGAAAAATGCTGTTTTGAACTACTCAAACTGACAAATTCATGTTTCTTTCGTGTGAAACGCCGATTTATGAGAAATGACGATAAAATTGCTGTTTTAAACTTGCAAAAACATAGAAAAACGCTGTTTTGAACTATTCAAACTGACAAAATCATGTTTCTTTCGTGTGAAACGGCGATTTATTAGAAATGACGATAAAATTGCTGTTTTAAACTTGCAAAAACATAGAAAAACGCTGTTTTTAACTATTCAAACTGACAAAATCATGTTTCTTTCGTGTGAAACGGCGATTTATTAGAAATGACGATAAAATTGCTGTTTTAAACTTGCAAAAACATAGAAAAACGCTGTTTTCAACTATTCAAACTGACAAATTCATGTTTCTTTCGTGCGAAACGGCGATTTATGAGAAATGACGATAAAATTGCTGTTTTAAACTTGCAAAAACATAGAAAAACGCTGTTTTGAACTATTCAAACTGACAAAATCATGTTTCTTTCGTGTGAAACGGCGATTTATTAGAAATGACGATAAAATTGCTGTTTTAAACTTGCAAAAACATAGAAAAACGCTGTTTTTAACTATTCAAACTGATAAATTCAGGTTTCTTTCGTTCGAACCGGTGGATTTTTGTGAAATCACGATAAAACTGCTGTTTTAAACTTGCAAAAACATAGAAAAACGCTGTTTTGAACTATTCAAACTGACAAATTCATGTTTCTTTCGTGTGAAACTACGATTTATGAGAAATGACGATAAAATTGCTGTTTTAAACTTGCAAAAACATAGATAAACGCTGTTTTTAACTATTTAAGCTGATAAATTCATGTTTCTTTCGTGCGAAACGGCGATTTATGAGAAATGACGATAAAATTGCTGTTTTAAACTTGCAAAAACATAGAAAAACGCTGCTTTTAACTATTCAAACTGATAAATTCAGGTTTCTTTCGTTCGAAACGGTGGATTTTTGTGAAATCACGATAAAACTGCTGTTTTAAACTTGCAAAAACATAAAAAAACGCTGTTTTGAACTATTCAAACTGACAAATTCATGTTTCTTTCTTGTGAAACGGCGATTTATGAGAAATGACGATAAAATTGCTGTTTTAAACTTGCAAAAACATAGAAAAACGCTGTTTTGAACTATTCAAACTGACAAATTCATGTTTCTTTCGTGTGAAACGGCGATTTATGAGAAATGACGATAAAATTGCTGTTTTAAACTTGCAAAAACATAGAAAAACGCTGTTTTCAACTATTCAAACTGATAAATTCATGTTTCTTTCGTGCGAAACGGCGGTTTATAAGAAATGATGATAAAATTGCTGTTTTAAACTTGCAAAAACATAGAAAAACGCTGTTTTGAACTACTCAAACTGACAAATTCATGTTTCTTTCGTGTGAAACGCCGATTTATGAGAAATGACGATAAAATTGCTGTTTTAAACTTGCAAAAACATAGAAAAACGCTGTTTTTAACTATTCAAACTGATAAATTCATGTTTCTTTCGTTAGAAACGGTGGATTTTTTTGAAATCACGATAAAACTGCTGTTTTAAACTTGCAAAAACATAGAAAAACGCTGTTTTGAACTATTCAAATTGACAAATTCATGTTTCTTTCGTGTGAAACGGCGATTTATGAGAAATGACGATAAAATTACTGTTTTAAACTTGCAAAAACATAGAAAAACGCTGTTTTGAACTATTCAAACTGACAAATTCATGTTTCTTTCGTGTGAAACGGCGATTTATGAGAAATGACGATAAAATTGCTGTTTTAAACTTGCAAAAACATAGAAAAACGCTGTTTTTAACTATTCAAACTGATAAATTCAGGTTTCTTTCGTTCGAAACGGTGGATTTTTGTGAAATCACGATAAAACTGCTGTTTTAAACTTGCAAAAACATAGAAAAACGCTGTTTTGAACTATTGAAACTGACAAATTCATGTTTTTTCGTGTGAAACGGCGATTTATGAGAAATGACGATAAAATTGCTGTTTTAAACTTGCAAAAACATAGAAAAACGCTGTTTTTAACTATTCAAACTGATAAATTCAGGTTTCTTTCGTTCGAAACGGTGGATTTTTGTGAAATCACGATAAAACTGCTGTTTTAAACTTGCAAAAACATAGAAAAACGCTGTTTTGAACTATTCAAACTGACAAATTTATGTTTCTTTCGTGTGAAACGGCGATTTATGAGAAATGACGATAAAATTGCTGTTTTAAACTTGCAAAAACATAGAAAAACGCTGTTTTGAACTATTTAAACTGACAAATTCATGTTTCTTTCGTGTGAAACGGCGATTTATGAGAAATGACGATAAAATTGCTGTTTTAAACTTGCAAAAACATAGAAAAACGCTGTTTTTAACTATTCAAACTGATAAATTCAGGTTTCTTTCGTTCGAAACGGTGGATTTTTTTGAAATCACGATAAAACTGCTGTTTTAAACTTGCAAAAACATAGAAAAACGCTGTTTTGAACTATTCAAACTGACAAATTCATGTTCCTTTCGTGTGAAACGGCGATTTATGAGAAATGACGATAAAATTGATGTTTTAAACTTGCAAAAACATAGAAAAACGCTGTTTTGAACTATTCAAACTGACAAATTCATGTTTCTTTCGTGTGAAACGCCGATTTATGAGAAATGACGATAAAATTGCTATTTTAAACTTGCAAAAACTTAGAAAAACGCTGTTTTTAACTATTCAAACTGATAAATTCAGGTTTCTTTCGTTAGAAACGGTGGATTTTTGTGAAATCACGATAAAACTGCTGTTTTAAACTTGCAAAAACATAGAAAAACGCTGTTTTGAACTATTCAAACTGACAAATTCATGTTTCTATCGTGTGAAACGGCGATTTATGAGAAATGACGATAAAATTACTGTTTTAAACTTGCAAAAACATAGAAAAACGCTGTTTTGAACTATTCAAACTGACAAATTCATGTTTCTTTCGTGTGAAACGGCGATTTATGAGAAATGACGATAAAATTGCTGTTTTAAACTTGCAAAAACATAGGAAAACGCTGTTTTTAACTATTCAAACTGATAAATTCAGGTTTCTTTCGTTCGAAACGGTGTATTTTTGTGAAATCACGATAAAAATGCTGTTTTAAACTTGCAAAAACATAGAAAACCGCTGTTTTGAACTATTCAAACTGACAAATTCATGTTTCTTTCGTGTAAAACGGCGATTTATGAGAAATGACAATAAAATTGCTGTTTTAAACTTGCAAAAACATAGAAAAACGCTGTTTTCAACTATTCAAAGTGATAAATTCATGTTTCTTTCTTGCGAAACGGCGATTTATGAGAAATGACGATAAAATAGCTGTTTTAAACTTGCAAAAACATAGAAAAACGCTGTTTTGAACTATTCAAACTGACAAAATCATGTTTCTTCCGTGTGAAACGGCGATTTATGAGAAATGACGATAAAATTGCTGTTTTAAACTTGCAAAAACATAGAAAAACGCTGTTTTTAACTATTCAAACTGATAAATTCAGGTTTCTTTCGTTCGAAACGGTGGATTTTTGTGAAATCACGATAAAACTGCTGTTTTAAACTTGCAAAAACATAAAAAAACGCTGTTTTCAAATATTCAAACTGATAAATTCATGTTTCTTTCGTGTGAAACGGCGATTTATGAGAAATGACGATAAAATTGTTGTTTTAAACTTGCAAAAACATAGAAAAACGCTGTTTTTAACTATTCAAACTGATAAATTCAGGTTTCTTTCGTTCGAAACGGTGGATTTTTGTGAAATCACGATAAAACTGCTGTTTTAAACTTGCAAAAACATAGAAAAACGCTGTTTTGAACTATTCAAACTGACAAATTCATGTTTCTTTCGTGTGAAACGGCGATTTATGAGAAATGACGATAAAATCGCTGTTTTAAACTTGCAAAAACATAGAAAAACGCTGTTTTGAACTATTCAAACTGACAAATTCATGTTTCTTTCGTGTGAAACGGCGATTTATGAGAAATGACGATAAAATTGCTGTTTTAAACTTGCAAAAACATAGAAAAACGCTATTTTTAACTATTCAAACTGATAAATTCAGGTTTCTTTCGTTCGAAACGGTGGATTTTTTTGAAATCACGATAAAACTGCTGTTTTAAACTTGCAAAAACATAGAAAAACGCTGTTTTGAACTATTCAAACTGACAAATTCATGTTCCTTTCGTGTGAAACGGCGGTTTATGAGAAATGACGATAAAATTGATGTTTTAAACTTGCAAAATTTTAGAAAAACGCTGTTTTGAACTATTCAAACTGACAAATTCATGTTTCTTTTGTGTGAAACGCCGATTTATGAGAAATGATGATAAAATTGCTGTTTTAAACTTGCAAAAACTTAGAAAAACGCTGTTTTTAACTATTCAAACTGATAAATTCAGGTTTCTTTCGTTAGAAACGGTGGATTTTTGTGAAATCACGATAAAACTGCTGTTTTAAACTTGCAAAAACATAGAAAAACGCTGTTTTGAACTATTCAAACTGACAAATTCATGTTTCTATCGTGTGAAACGGCGATTTATGAGAAATGACGATAAAATTACTGTTTTAAACTTGCAAAAACATAGAAAAACGCTGTTTTGAACTATTCAAACTGACAAAATCATGTTTCTTTCGTGTGAAACGGCGATTTATGAGAAATGACGATAAAATTGCTGTTTTAAACTTGCAAAAACATAGAAAAACGCTGTTTTGAACTATTCAAACTGACAAATTCATGTTTCTAAATTTCATAAAATTGCTGTTTTAAACTTGCAAAAACATAGAAAAACGCTGTTTTGAACTATTCAAACTGACAAATTCATGTTTCTTTCGTGTGAAACGGCGATTTATGAGAAATGACGATAAAATTGCTGTTTTAAACTTGCAAAAACATAGAAAAACGCTGTTTTTAACTATTCAAACTAATAAATTCAGGTTTCTTTCGTTCGAAACGGTGGATTTTTGTGAAATCACGATAAAACTGCTGTTTTAAACTCGCAAAAACATAGAAAAACGCTGTTTTGAACTATTCAAACTGACAAATTCATGTTTCTTTCGTGTGAAACGGCGATTTATGAGAAATGACGATAAAATTGCTGTTTTAAACTTGCAAAAACATAGATAAACGCTGTTTTTAACTATTCAAGCTGATAAATTCATGTTTCTTTCGTGCGAAACGGCAATTTATGAGAAATGATGATAAAATTGCTGTTTTAAACTTGCAAAAACATAGAAAAACGCTGTTTTTAACTATTCAAACTGATAAATTCAGGTTTCTTTCGTTCGAAACGGTGGATTTTTGTGAAATCACGATAAAACTGCTGTTTTAAACTTGCAAAAACATAAAAAAACGCTGCTTTGAACTATTCAAACTGACAAATTCATGTTTCTTTCGTGTGAAACGGCTATTTATGAGAAATGACGATAAAATTGCTGTTTTAAACTTGCAAAAACATAGAAAAACGCTGTTTTCAACTATTCAAACTAATAAATTCATGTTTCTTTCGTGTGAAACGGCGATTTATGAGAAATGACGATAAAATTGCTGTTTTAAACTTGCAAAAACATAGAAAAACGCGGTTTTGAACTATTCAAACTGACAAATTCATGTTTCTTTCGTGTGAAACGGCGATTTATGAGAAATGACGATAAAATTGCTGTTTTAAACTTGCAAAAACATAGAAAAACGCTGTTTTCAACTATTCAAACTGATAAATTCATGTTTCTTTCATGTGAAACGGCGATTTATGAGAAATGACGATAAAATTGCTGTTTTAAACTTGCAAAAACATAGAAAAACGCTGTTTTTAACTATTCAAACTGATAAATTCAGGTCTCTTTCGTTCGAAACGGTGAATTTTTGTGAAATCACGATAAAACTGCTGTTTTAAACTTGCAAAAACATAGAAAAACGCTGTTTTCAACTATTCAAACTGATAAATTCATGTTTCTTTCGTGCGAAACGGCGATTTATGAGAAATGACGAAAAAATTGCTGTTTTAAACTTGCAGAAACATAGAAAAACGCAGTTTTGAACTATTCAAACTGACAAATTCATGTTCCTTTCGTGTGAAACGGCGATTTATGAGAAATCACGATAAAACTGCTGTTTTAAACTTGCAAAAACATAGAAAAACGCTGTTTTGAACTATTCAAACTGACAAATTCATGTTTCTTTCGTGTGCAACGGCGATTTATGAGAAATGACGATAAAATTGATGTTTTAAACTTGCAAAAAAAAAGAAAAACGCTGTTTTTAACTATTCAAACTGATAAATTCAGGTTTCTTTCGTTCGAAACGGTGGATTTTTGTGAAATCACGATAAAACTGCTGTTTTAAACTTGCAAAAACATAGAAAAACGCTGTTTTGAACTATTCAAACTGACAAATTTATGTTTCTTTCGTGTGAAACGGCGATTTATGAGAAATGACAATAAAATTGCTGTTTTAAACTTGCAAAAACATAGAAAAACGCTGTTTTCAACTATTCAAAGTGATAAATTCATGTTTCTTTCGTGCGAAACGGCGATTTATGAGAAATGACGATAAAATAGCTGTTTTAAACTTGCAAAAACATAGAAAAACGCTGTTTTGAACTATTCAAACTGACAAAATCATGTTTCTTTCGTGTGAAACGGCGATTTATGAGAAATGACGATAAAATTGCTGTTTTAAACTTGCAAAAACATAGAAAAACGCTGTTTTGAACTATTCAAACTGACAAATTCATGTTTCTTTCGTGTGAAACGACGATTTATGAGAAATGACGATAAAATTGCTGTTTTAAACTTGCAAAAACATAGAAAAACGCTGTTTTGAACTATTCAAACTGACAAATTCATGTTTCTTTCGTGTGAAACGGCGATTTATGAGAAATGACGATAAAATTGCTGTTTTAAACTTGCAAAAACATAGAAAAACGCTGTTTTTAACTATTCAAACTAATAAATTCAGGTTTCTTTCGTTCGAAACGGTGGATTTTTGTGAAATCACGATAAAACTGCTGTTTTAAACTTGCAAAAACATAGAAAAACGCTGTTTTGAACTATTCAAACTGACAAATTCATGTTTCTTTCGTGTGAAACGGCGATTTATGAGAAATGACGATAAAATTGCTGTTTTAAACTTGCAAAAACATAGATAAACGCTGTTTTTAACTATTCAAGCTGATAAATTCATGTTTCTTTCGTGCGAAACGGCGATTTATGAGAAATGATAATAAAATTGCTGTTTTAAACTTGCAAAAACATAGAAAAACGCTGTTTTTAACTATTCAAACTGATAAATTCAGGTTTCTTTCGTTCGAAACGGTGGATTTTTGTGAAATCACGATAAAACTGCTGTTTTAAACTTGCAAAAACATAGAAAAACGCTGCTTTGAACTATTCAAACTGACAAATTCATGTTTCTTTCGTGTGAAACGGCGATTTATGAGAAATGACGATAAAATTGCTGTTTTAAACTTGCAAAAACATAGAAAAACGCTGTTTTCAACTATTCAAACTAATAAATTCATGTTTCTTTCGTGTGAAACGGCGATTTATGAGAAATGACGATAAAATTGCTGTTTTAAACTTGCAAAAACATAGAAAAACGCGGTTTTGAACTATTCAAACTGACAAATTCATGTTTCTTTCGTGTGAAACGGCGATTTATGAGAAATGACGATAAAATTGCTGTTTTAAACTTGCAAAAACATAGAAAAACGCTGTTTTCAACTATTCAAACTGATAAATTCATGTTTCTTTCATGTGAAACGGCGATTTATGAGAAATGACGATAAAATTGCTGTTTTAAACTTGCAAAAACATAGAAAAACGCTGTTTTTAACTATTCAAACTGATAAATTCAGGTCTCTTTCGTTCGAAACGGTGAATTTTTGTGGAAATCACGATAAAACTGCTGTTTTAAACTTGCAAAAACATAGAAAAACGCTGTTTTCAACTATTCAAACTGATAAATTCATGTTTCTTTCGTGCGAAACGGCGATTTATGAGAAATGACGAAAAAATTGCTGTTTTAAACTTGCAGAAACATAGAAAAACGCAGTTTTGAACTATTCAAACTGACAAATTCATGTTCCTTTCGTGTGAAACGGCGATTTATGAGAAATCACGATAAAACTGCTGTTTTAAACTTGCAAAAACATAGAAAAACGCTGTTTTGAACTATTCAAACTGACAAATTCATGTTTCTTTCGTGTGCAACGGCGATTTATGAGAAATGACGATAAAATTGATGTTTTAAACTTGCAAAAAAAAAGAAAAACGCTGTTTTTAACTATTCAAACTGATAAATTCAGGTTTCTTTCGTTCGAAACGGTGGATTTTTGTGAAATCACGATAAAACTGCTGTTTTAAACTTGCAAAAACATAGAAAAACGCTGTTTTTAACTATTCAAACTGATAAATTCAGGTTTCTTTCGTTCGAAACGGTGGATTTTTGTGAAATCACGATAAAACTGCTGTTTTAAACTTGCAAAAACATAGAAAAACGCTGTTTTCAACTATTCAAACTGATAAATTCATGTTTCTTTCGTGTGAAACGGCGATTTATGAGAAATGACGATAAAATTGCTGTTTTAAACTTGCAAAAACATAGAAAAACGCGGTTTTGAACTATTCAAACTGACAAATTCATGTTTCTTTCGTGTGAAACGGCGATTTATGAGAAATGACGATAAAATTGCTGTTTTAAACTTGCAAAAACATAGAAAAACGCTGTTTTCAACTATTCAAACTGATAAATTCATGTTTCTTTCATGTGAAACGGCGATTTATGAGAAATGACGATAAAATTGCTGTTTTAAACTTGCAAAAACATAGAAAAACGCTGTTTTCAACTATTCAAACTGATAAATTCATGTTTCTTTCGTGTGAAACGGCGATTTATGAGAAATGACGATAAAACTGCTGTTTTAAACTTTCAAAAACATAGAAAAACGCTGTTTTCAACTATTCAAACTGATAAATTCATGTTTCTTTCGTGCGAAACGGCGATTTATGAGAAATGACGATAAAATTGCTGTTTTAAACTTGCAAAAACATAGAAAAACGCAGTTTTGAACTATTCAAACTGACAAATTCATGTTCCTTTCGTGTGAAACGGCGATTTATGAGAAATGACGATAAAATTGCTGTTTTAAACTTGCAAAAACATAGAAAAACGCTGTTTTGAACTATTCAAACTGACAAATTCATGTTTCTTTCGTGTGAAACGGCGATTTATGAGAAATGACGATAAAATTGCTGTTTTAAACTTGCAAAAACATAGAAAAACGCTGTTTTTAACTATTCAAACTGATAAATTCAGGTTTCTTTCGTTCGAAACGGTGGATTTTTGTGAAATCACTATAAAACTGCTGTTTTAAACTTGCAAAAACATAGAAAAACGCTGTTTTGAACTATTCAAACTGACAAATTCATGTTTCCTTCGTGTGAATCGGCGATTTATGAGAAATGACGATAAAAATGCTGTTTTAAACTTGCAAAAACATAGAAAAAACGCTGTTTTCAACTATTCAAACTGATAAATTCATGTTTCTTTCGTGCGAAACGGCGATTTATGAGAAATGACGATAAAATTGCTGTTTTAAACTTGCAAAAACATAGAGAAACGCTGTTTTGAACTATTCAAACTGATAAATTCAGTTTTCTTTCGTTCGAAACGGTGGATTTTTGTGAAATCACGATAAAACTGCTGTTTTAAATTTGCAAAAACATAGAAAAACGCTGTTTTGAACTATTCAAACTGACAAATTCATGTTTCTTTCGTGTGAAACTACGATTTATGAGAAATGACGATAAAATTGCTGTTTTAAACTTGCAAAAACATAGATAAACGCTGTTTTTAACTATTTAAGCTGATAAATTCATGTTTCTTTCGTGCGAAACGGCGATTTATGAGAAATGACGATAAAATTGCTGTTTTAAACTTGCAAAAACATAGAAAAAACGCTGTTTTTAACTATTCAAACTGATAAATTCAGGTTTCTTTCGTTCGAAACGGTGGATTTTTGTGAAATCACGATAAAACTGCTGTTTTAAACTTGCAAAAACATAAAAAAAACGCTGTTTTGAACTATTCAAACTGACAAATTCATGTTTCATTCTTGTGAAACGGCGATTTATGAGAAATGGCGATAAAATTGCTGTTTTAAACTTGCAAAAACATAGAAAAACGCTGTTTTGAACTATTCAAACTGACAAAATTATGTTTCTTTCGTGTGAAACGGCGATTTATGAGAAATGACGATAAAATTGCTGTTTTAAACTTGCAAAAACATAGAAAAACGCTGTTTTCAACTATTCAAACTGATAAATTCATGTTTCTTTCGTGCGAAACGGCGGTTTATAAGAAATGACGATAAAATTGCTGTTTTAAACTTGCAAAAACATAGAAAAACGCTGTTTTCAACTATTAAAACTAATAAATTCAGGTTTCTTTCGTTCGAAACGGTGGATTTTTGTGAAATCACGATAAAACTGCTGTTTTAAACTTGCAAAAACATAGAAAAACGCTGTTTTGAACTATTCAAACTGACAAATTCATGTTTCTTTCGTGTGAAACGGCGATTTATGAGAAATGACGATAAAATTGCTGTTTTAAACTTGCAAAAACATAGATAAACGCTGTTTTTAACTATTCAAGCTGATAAATTCATGTTTCTTTCGTGCGAAACGGCGATTTATGAGAAATGATAATAAAATTGCTGTTTTAAACTTGCAAAAACATAGAAAAACGCTGTTTTTAACTATTCAAACTGATAAATTCAGGTTTCTTTCGTTCGAAACGGTGGATTTTTGTGAAATCACGATAAAACTGCTGTTTTAAACTTGCAAAAACATAGAAAAACGCTGCTTTGAACTATTCAAACTGACAAATTCATGTTTCTTTCGTGTGAAACGGCGATTTATGAGAAATGACGATAAAATTGCTGTTTTAAACTTGCAAAAACATAGAAAAACGCTGTTTTCAACTATTCAAACTAATAAATTCATGTTTCTTTCGTGTGAAACGGCGATTTATGAGAAATGACGATAAAATTGCTGTTTTAAACTTGCAAAAACATAGAAAAACGCGGTTTTGAACTATTCAAACTGACAAATTCATGTTTCTTTCGTGTGAAACGGCGATTTATGAGAAATGACGATAAAATTGCTGTTTTAAACTTGCAAAAACATAGAAAAACGCTGTTTTCAACTATTCAAACTGATAAATTCATGTTTCTTTCATGTGAAACGGCGATTTATGAGAAATGACGATAAAATTGCTGTTTTAAACTTGCAAAAACATAGAAAAAACGCTGTTTTTAACTATTCAAACTGATAAATTCAGGTCTCTTTCGTTCGAAACGGTGAATTTTTGTGGAAATCACGATAAAACTGCTGTTTTAAACTTGCAAAAACATAGAAAAACGCTGTTTTCAACTATTCAAACTGATAAATTCATGTTTCTTTCGTGCGAAACGGCGATTTATGAGAAATGACGAAAAAATTGCTGTTTTAAACTTGCAGAAACATAGAAAAACGCAGTTTTGAACTATTCAAACTGACAAATTCATGTTCCTTTCGTGTGAAACGGCGATTTATGAGAAATCACGATAAAACTGCTGTTTTAAACTTGCAAAAACATAGAAAAACGCTGTTTTGAACTATTCAAACTGACAAATTCATGTTTCTTTCGTGTGCAACGGCGATTTATGAGAAATGACGATAAAATTGATGTTTTAAACTTGCAAAAAAAAAGAAAAACGCTGTTTTTAACTATTCAAACTGATAAATTCAGGTTTCTTTCGTTCGAAACGGTGGATTTTTGTGAAATCACGATAAAACTGCTGTTTTAAACTTGCAAAAACATAGAAAAACGCTGTTTTTAACTATTCAAACTGATAAATTCAGGTTTCTTTCGTTCGAAACGGTGGATTTTTGTGAAATCACGATAAAACTGCTGTTTTAAACTTGCAAAAACATAGAAAAAACGCTGTTTTCAACTATTCAAACTGATAAATTCATGTTTCTTTCGTGTGAAACGGCGATTTATGAGAAATGACGATAAAATTGCTGTTTTAAACTTGCAAAAACATAGAAAAACGCGGTTTTGAACTATTCAAACTGACAAATTCATGTTTCTTTCGTGTGAAACGGCGATTTATGAGAAATGACGATAAAATTGCTGTTTTAAACTTGCAAAAACATAGAAAAACGCTGTTTTCAACTATTCAAACTGATAAATTCATGTTTCTTTCATGTGAAACGGCGATTTATGAGAAATGACGATAAAATTGCTGTTTTAAACTTGCAAAAACATAGAAAAACGCTGTTTTCAACTATTCAAACTGATAAATTCATGTTTCTTTCGTGTGAAACGGCGATTTATGAGAAATGACGATAAAACTGCTGTTTTAAACTTTCAAAAACATAGAAAAACGCTGTTTTCAACTATTCAAACTGATAAATTCATGTTTCTTTCGTGCGAAACGGCGATTTATGAGAAATGACGATAAAATTGCTGTTTTAAACTTGCAAAAACATAGAAAAACGCAGTTTTGAACTATTCAAACTGACAAATTCATGTTCCTTTCGTGTGAAACGGCGATTTATGAGAAATGACGATAAAATTGCTGTTTTAAACTTGCAAAAACATAGAAAAACGCTGTTTTGAACTATTCAAACTGACAAATTCATGTTTCTTTCGTGTGAAACGGCGATTTATGAGAAATGACGATAAAATTGCTGTTTTAAACTTGCAAAAACATAGAAGAACGCTGTTTTTAACTATTCAAACTGATAAATTCAGGTTTCTTTCGTTCGAAACGGTGGATTTTTGTGAAATCACTATAAAACTGCTGTTTTAAACTTGCAAAAACATAGAAAAACGCTGTTTTGAACTATTCAAACTGACAAATTCATGTTTCCTTCGTGTGAATCGGCGATTTATGAGAAATGACGATAAAAATGCTGTTTTAAACTTGCAAAAACATAGAAAAACGCTGTTTTCAACTATTCAAACTGATAAATTCATGTTTCTTTCGTGCGAAACGGCGATTTATGAGAAATGACGATAAAATTGCTGTTTTAAACTTGCAAAAACATAGAGAAACGCTGTTTTGAATATTCAAACTGATAAATTCAGTTTTCTTTCGTTCGAAACGGTGGATTTTTGTGAAATCACGATAAAACTGCTGTTTTAAATTTGCAAAAACATAGAAAAACGCTGTTTTGAACTATTCAAACTGACAAATTCATGTTTCTTTCGTGTGAAACTACGATTTATGAGAAATGACGATAAAATTGCTGTTTTAAACTTGCAAAAACATAGATAAACGCTGTTTTTAACTATTTAAGCTGATAAATTCATGTTTCTTTCGTGCGAAACGGCGATTTATGAGAAATGACGATAAAATTGCTGTTTTAAACTTGCAAAAACATAGAAAAACGCTGTTTTTAACTATTCAAACTGATAAATTCAGGTTTCTTTCGTTCGAAACGGTGGATTTTTGTGAAATCACGATAAAACTGCTGTTTTAAACTTGCAAAAACATAAAAAAAACGCTGTTTTGAACTATTCAAACTGACAAATTCATGTTTCATTCTTGTGAAACGGCGATTTATGAGAAATGGCGATAAAATTGCTGTTTTAAACTTGCAAAAACATAGAAAAACGCTGTTTTGAACTATTCAAACTGACAAAATTATGTTTCTTTCGTGTGAAACGGCGATTTATGAGAAATGACGATAAAATTGCTGTTTTAAACTTGCAAAAACATAGAAAAACGCTGTTTTCAACTATTCAAACTGATAAATTCATGTTTCTTTCGTGCGAAACGGCGGTTTATAAGAAATGACGATAAAATTGCTGTTTTAAACTTGCAAAAACATAGAAAAACGCTGTTTTCAACTATTAAAACTGATAAATTCATGTTTCTTTCGTGTGAAACGGCGATTTATGAGAAATGACGATAAAATTGCTGTTTTAAACTTGCAAAAACATAGAAAAACGCGGTTTTGAACTACTCAAACTGACAAATTCATGTTTCTTTCGTGTGAAACGGCGATTTATGAGAAATGACGATAAAATTGCTGTTTTAAACTTGCAAAAACATAGAAAAACGCTGTTTCAACTATTTAAACTGATAAATTCATGTTTCTTTCATGTGAAACGGCGATTTATGAGAAATGACGATAAAATTGCTGTTTTAAACTTGCAAAAACATAGAAAAACGCTGTTTTTAACTATTCAAACTGATAAATTCAGGTCTCTTTCGTTCGAAACGGTGGATTTTTGTAAAATCACGATAAAACTGCTGTTTTAAACTTGCAAAAACATAGAAAACGCTGTTTTCAACTATTCAAACTGATAAATTCATGTTTCTTTCTTGCGAAACGGCGATTTATGAGAAATGACGATAAAATTGCTGTTTTAAACTTGCAAAAACATAGAAAAACGCAGTTTTGAACTATTCAAACTGACAAATTCATGTTCCTTTCGTGTGAAACGGCGATTTATAAGAAATGACGATAAAATTGCTGTTTTAAACTTGCAAAAACATAGAAAAACGCTGTTTTTAACTATTCAAACTGATAAATTCAGGTCTCTTTCGTTCGAAACGGTGAATTTTTGTGGAAATCACGATAAAACTGCTGTTTTAAACTTGCAAAAACATAGAAAAACGCTGTTTTCAACTATTCAAACTGATAAATTCATGTTTCTTTCGTGCGAAACGGCGATTTATGAGAAATGACGAAAAAATTGCTGTTTTAAACTTGCAGAAACATAGAAAAACGCAGTTTTGAACTATTCAATACTGACAAATTCATGTTCCTTTCGTGTGAAACGGCGATTTATGAGAAATCACGATAAAACTGCTGTTTTAAACTTGCAAAAACATAGAAAAACGCTGTTTTGAACTATTCAAACTGACAAATTCATGTTTCTTTCGTGTGCAACGGCGATTTATGAGAAATGACGATAAAATTGATGTTTTAAAGTTGCAAAAAAAAAGAAAAACGCTGTTTTTAACTATTCAAACTGATAAATTCAGGTTTCTTTCGTTCGAAACGGTGGATTTTTGTGAAATCACGATAAAACTGCTGTTTTAAACTTGCAAAAACATAGAAAAACGCTGTTTTTAACTATTCAAACTGATAAATTCAGGTTTCTTTCGTTCGAAACGGTGGATTTTTGTGAAATCACGATAAAACTGCTGTTTTAAACTTGCAAAAACATAGAAAAACGCTGTTTTCAACTATTCAAACTGACAAAATTATGTTTCTTTCGTGTGAAACGGCGATTTATGAGAAATGACGATAAAATTGCTGTTTTAAACTTGCAAAAACATAGAAAAACGCTGTTTTCAACTATTCAAACTGATAAATTCATGTTTCTTTCGTGCGAAACGGCGGTTTATAAGAAATGACGATAAAATTGCTGTTTTAAACTTGCAAAAACATAGAAAAACGCTGTTTTCAACTATTAAAACTGATAAATTCATGTTTCTTTCGTGTGAAACGGCGATTTATGAGAAATGACGATAAAATTGCTGTTTTAAACTTGCAAAAACATAGAAAAACGCGGTTTTGAACTACTCAAACTGACAAATTCATGTTTCTTTCGTGTGAAACGGCGATTTATGAGAAATGACGATAAAATTGCTGTTTTAAACTTGCAAAAACATAGAAAAACGCTGTTTCAACTATTTAAACTGATAAATTCATGTTTCTTTCATGTGAAACGGCGATTTATGAGAAATGACGATAAAATTGCTGTTTTAAACTTGCAAAAACATAGAAAAACGCTGTTTTTAACTATTCAAACTGATAAATTCAGGTCTCTTTCGTTCGAAACGGTGGATTTTTGTAAAATCACGATAAAACTGCTGTTTTAAACTTGCAAAAACATAGAAAACGCTGTTTTCAACTATTCAAACTGATAAATTCATGTTTCTTTCGTGCGAAACGGCGATTTATGAGAAATGACGATAAAATTGCTGTTTTAAACTTGCAAAAACATAGAAAAACGCAGTTTTGAACTATTCAAACTGACAAATTCATGTTCCTTTCGTGTGAAACGGCGATTTATAAGAAATGACGATAAAATTGCTGTTTTAAACTTGCAAAAACATAGAAAAACGCTGTTTTTAACTATTCAAACTGATAAATTCAGGTCTCTTTCGTTCGAAACGGTGAATTTTTGTGGAAATCACGATAAAACTGCTGTTTTAAACTTGCAAAAACATAGAAAAACGCTGTTTTCAACTATTCAAACTGATAAATTCATGTTTCTTTCGTGCGAAACGGCGATTTATGAGAAATGACGAAAAAATTGCTGTTTTAAACTTGCAGAAACATAGAAAAACGCAGTTTTGAACTATTCAAACTGACAAATTCATGTTCCTTTCGTGTGAAACGGCGATTTATGAGAAATCACGATAAAACTGCTGTTTTAAACTTGCAAAAACATAGAAAAAACGCTGTTTTGAACTATTCAAACTGACAAATTCATGTTTCTTTCGTGTGCAACGGCGATTTATGAGAAATGACGATAAAATTGATGTTTTAAAGTTGCAAAAAAAAAGAAAAACGCTGTTTTTAACTATTCAAACTGATAAATTCAGGTTTCTTTCGTTCGAAACGGTGGATTTTTGTGAAATCACGATAAAACTGCTGTTTTAAACTTGCAAAAACATAGAAAAACGCTGTTTTTAACTATTCAAACTGATAAATTCAGGTTTCTTTCGTTCGAAACGGTGGATTTTTGTGAAATCACGATAAAACTGCTGTTTTAAACTTGCAAAAACATAGAAAAACGCTGTTTTCAACTATTCAAACTGATAAATTCATGTTTCTTTCGTGTGAAACGGCGATTTATGAGAAATGACGATAAAATTGCTGTTTTAAACTTGCAAAAACATAGAAAAACGCGGTTTTGAACTATTCAAACTGACAAATTCATGTTTCTTTCGTGTGAAACGGCGATTTATGAGAAATGACGATAAAATTGCTGTTTTAAACTTGCAAAAACATAGAAAAACGCTGTTTTCAACTATTCAAACTGATAAATTCATGTTTCTTTCATGTGAAACGGCGATTTATGAGAAATGACGATAAAATTGCTGTTTTAAACTTGCAAAAACATAGAAAAACGCTGTTTTCAACTATTCAAACTGATAAATTCATGTTTCTTTCGTGTGAAACGGCGATTTATGAGAAATGACGATAAAACTGCTGTTTTAAACTTTCAAAAACATAGAAAAACGCTGTTTTCAACTATTCAAACTGATAAATTCATGTTTCTTTCGTGCGAAACGGCGATTTATGAGAAATGACGATAAAATTGCTGTTTTAAACTTGCAAAAACATAGAAAAACGCAGTTTTGAACTATTCAAACTGACAAATTCATGTTCCTTTCGTGTGAAACGGCGATTTATGAGAAATGACGATAAAATTGCTGTTTTAAACTTGCAAAAACATAGAAAAACGCTGTTTTGAACTATTCAAACTGACAAATTCATGTTTCTTTCGTGTGAAACGGCGATTTATGAGAAATGACGATAAAATTGCTGTTTTAAACTTGCAAAAACATAGAAAAACGCTGTTTTTAACTATTCAAACTGATAAATTCAGGTTTCTTTCGTTCGAAACGGTGGATTTTTGTGAAATCACTATAAAACTGCTGTTTTAAACTTGCAAAAACATAGAAAAACGCTGTTTTGAACTATTCAAACTGACAAATTCATGTTTCCTTCGTGTGAATCGGCGATTTATGAGAAATGACGATAAAATTGCTGTTTTAAACTTGCAAAAACATAGAAAAACGCTGTTTTCAACTATTCAAACTGATAAATTCATGTTTCTTTCGTGCGAAACGGCGATTTATGAGAAATGACGATAAAATTGCTGTTTTAAACTTGCAAAAACATAGAGAAACGCTGTTTTGAACTATTCAAACTGATAAATTCAGTTTTCTTTCGTTCGAAACGGTGGATTTTTGTGAAATCACGATAAAACTGCTGTTTTAAATTTGCAAAAACATAGAAAAACGCTGTTTTGAACTATTCAAACTGACAAATTCATGTTTCTTTCGTGTGAAACTACGATTTATGAGAAATGACGATAAAATTGCTGTTTTAAACTTGCAAAAACATAGATAAACGCTGTTTTTAACTATTTAAGCTGATAAATTCATGTTTCTTTCGTGCGAAACGGCGATTTATGAGAAATGACGATAAAATTGCTGTTTTAAACTTGCAAAAACATAGAAAAACGCTGTTTTTAACTATTCAAACTGATAAATTCAGGTTTCTTTCGTTCGAAACGGTGGATTTTTGTGAAATTACGATAAAACTGCTGTTTTAAACTTGCAAAAACATAAAAAAACGCTGTTTTGAACTATTCAAACTGACAAATTCATGTTTCATTCTTGTGAAACGGCGATTTATGAGAAATGACGATAAAATTGCTGTTTTAAACTTGCAAAAACATAGAAAAACGCTGTTTTGAACTATTCAAACTGACAAAATCATGTTTCTTTCGTGTGAAACGGCGATTTATGAGAAATGACGATAAAATTGCTGTTTTAAACTTGCAAAAACATAGAAAAACGCTGTTTTCAACTATTCAAACTGATAAATTCATGTTTCTTTCGTGCGAAACGGCGGTTTATAAGAAATGACGATAAAATTGCTGTTTTAAACTTGCAAAAACATAGAAAAACGCTGTTTTCAACTATTAAAACTGATAAATTCATGTTTCTTTCGTGTGAAACGGCGATTTATGAGAAATGACGATAAAATTGCTGTTTTAAACTTGCAAAAACATAGAAAAACGCGGTTTTGAACTACTCAAACTGACAAATTCATGTTTCTTTCGTGTGAAACGGCGATTTATGAGAAATGACGATAAAATTGCTGTTTTAAACTTGCAAAAACATAGAAAAACGCTGTTTCAACTATTTAAACTGATAAATTCATGTTTCTTTCATGTGAAACGGCGATTTATGAGAAATGACGATAAAATTGCTGTTTTAAACTTGCAAAAACATAGAAAAACGCTGTTTTTAACTATTCAAACTGATAAATTCAGGTCTCTTTCGTTCGAAACGGTGGATTTTTGTAAAATCACGATAAAACTGCTGTTTTAAACTTGCAAAAACATAGAAAACGCTGTTTTCAACTATTCAAACTGATAAATTCATGTTTCTTTCGTGCGAAACGGCGATTTATGAGAAATGACGATAAAATTGCTGTTTTAAACTTGCAAAAACATAGAAAAACGCAGTTTTGAACTATTCAAACTGACAAATTCATGTTCCTTTCGTGTGAAACGGCGATTTATAAGAAATGACGATAAAATTGCTGTTTTAAACTTGCAAAAACATAGAAAAACGCTGTTTTGAACTATTCAAACTGACAAATTCATGTTTCTTTCGTGTGAAACGGCGATTTATGAGAAATGACGATAAAATTGCTGTTTTAAACTTGCAAAAACATAGAAAAACGCTGTTTTTAACTATTCAAACTGATAAATTCAGTTTTCTTTCGTTCGAAACGGTGGATTTTTGTGAAATCACGATAAAACTGCTGTTTTAAACTTGTAAAAACATAGAAAAACGCTGTTTTGAACTATTCAAACTGACAAATTCATGTTTCTTTCGTGTGAAACTACGATTTATGAGAAATGACGATAAAATTGCTGTTTTAAACTTGGAAAAACATAGATAAACGCTGTTTTTAACTATTTAAGCTGATAAATTCATGTTTCTTTCGTGCGAAACGGCGATTTATGAGAAATGACGATAAAATTGCTGTTTAAAACTTGCAAAAACTTAGAAAAACGCTGTTTTTAACTATTCAAACTGATAAATTCAGGTTTCTTTCGTTCGAAACGGTGGATTTTTGTGAAATCACGATAAAACTGCTGTTTTAAACTTGCAAAAACATAAAAAAACGCTGTTTTGAACTATTCAAACTGACAAATTCATGTTTCATTCTTGTGAAACGGCGATTTATGAGAAATGACGATAAAATTGCTGTTTTAAACTTGCAAAAACATAGAAAAACGCTGTTTTGAACTATTCAAACTGACAAATTCATGTTTCTTTCGTGTGAAACGGCGATTTATGAGAAATGACGATAAAATTGCTGTTTTAAACTTGCAAAAACATAGAAAAACGCTGTTTTCAACTATTAAACTGATAAATTCATGTTTCTTTCGTGCGAAACGGCGGTTTATAAGAAATGACGATAAAATTGCTGTTTTAAACTTGCAAAAACATAGGAAAACGCTGTTTTGAACTATTCAAACTGACAAATTCATGTTTCTTTCGTGTGAAACGGCGATTTATGAGAAATGACGATAAAATTGCTGTTTTAAACTTGCAAAAACATAGAAAAACGCGGTTTTGAACTACTCAAACTGACAAATTCATATTTCTTTCGTGTGAAACGGCGATTTATGAAAAATGACGATAAAATTGCTGTTTTAAACTTGCAAAAACATAGAAAAACGCTGTTTTCAACTATTCAAACTGACAAATTCATGTTCCTTTCGTGTGAAACGGCGATTTATAAGAAATGACGATAAAATTGCTGTTTTAAACTTGCAAAAACATAGAAAAACGCTGTTTTGAACTATTCAAACTGACAAATTCATGTTTCTTTCGTGTGAAACGGCGATTTATGAGAAATGACGATAAAATTGCTGTTTTAAACTTGCAAAAACATAGAAAAACGCTGTTTTCAACTATTCAAACTGACAAATTCATGTTTCTTTCGTGCGAAACGGCGGTTTATAAGAAATGACGATAAAATTGCTGTTTTAAACTTGCAAAAACATAGAAAAACGCTGTGTTGAACTATTCAAACTGACAAATTCATGTTTCTTTCGTGTGAAACGGCGATTTATGAGAAATGACGATAAAATTGCTGTTTTAAACTTGCAAAAACATAGAAAAACGCTGTTTTGAACTATTCAAACTGACAAATTCATGTTTCTTTCGTGTGAAACGGCGATTTATGAGAAATGACGATAAAATTGCTGTTTTAAACTTGCAAAAACATAGAAAAACGCTGTTTTCAACTATTCAAACTGATAAATTCAGGTTTCTTTCGTTCGAAACGGTGGATTTTTGTGAAATCACGATAAAACTGCTGTTTAAAACTTGCAAAAACTTAAAAAAACGCTGTTTTGAACTATTCAAACTGACAAATTCATGTTTCTTTCGTACGAAACGGCGATTTATGAGAAATGACGATAAAATTGCTGTTTTAAACTTGCAAAAACATAGAAAAACGCAGTTTTGAACTATTCAAACTGACAAATTCATGTTCCTTTCGTGTGAAACGGCGATTTATGAGAAATGACGATAAAATTGCTGTTTTAAACTTGCAAAAACATAGAAAAACGCTGTTTTCAACTTGCAAAAACATAAAAAAAACGCTGTTTTTAACTATTCAAACTGATAAATTCAGGTTTCTTTCGTTCGAAACGGTGGATTTTTGTGAAATCACTATAAAACTGCTGTTTTAAACTTGCAAAAACATAGAAAAACGCTGTTTTGAACTATTCAAACTGACAAATTCATGTTTCCTTCGTGTGAAACGGCGATAAAATTGATGTTTTAAACTTGCAAAAACATAGAAAAACGCTGTTTTCAACTATTCAAACTGATAAATTCATGTTTCTTTCGTGCGAAACGGCGGTTTATAAGAAATGACGATAAAATTGCTGTTTTAAACTTGCAAAAACATAGAAAAACGCTGTTTTTAACTATTCAAACTGATAAATTCAGGTTTCTTTCGTTCGAAACGGTGGATTTTTGTGAAATCACGATAAAACTGCTGTTTTAAACTTGCAAAAACATAAAAAAACGCTGTTTTGAACTATTCAAACTGACAAATTCATGTTTCATTCTTGTGAAACGGCGATTTATGAGAAATGACGATAAAATTGCTGTTTTAAACTTGCAAAAACATAGAAAAACGCTGTTTTGAACTATTCAAACTGACAAAATCATGTTTCTTTCGTGTGAAACGGCGATTTATGAGAAATGACGATAAAATTGCTGTTTTAAACTTGCAAATACATAGAAAAACGCTGTTTTCAACTATTCAAACTGATAAATTCATGTTTCTTTCGTGCGAAACGGCGGTTTATAAGAAATGACGATAAAATTGCTGTTTTAAACTTGCAAAAACATAGAAAAACGCTGTTTTCAACTATTAAAACTGATAAATTCATGTTTCTTTCGTGTGAAACGGCGATTTATGAGAAATGACGATAAAATTGCTGTTTTAAACTTGCAAAAACATAGAAAAACGCGGTTTTGAACTACTCAAACTGACAAATTCATGTTTCTTTCGTGTGAAACGGCGATTTATGAGAAATGACGATAAAATTGCTGTTTTAAACTTGCAAAAACATAGAAAAACGCTGTTTCAACTATTTAAACTGATAAATTCATGTTTCTTTCATGTGAAACGGCGATTTATGAGAAATGACGATAAAATTGCTGTTTTAAACTTGCAAAAACATAGAAAAACGCTGTTTTTAACTATTCAAACTGATAAATTCAGGTCTCTTTCGTTCGAAACGGTGGATTTTTGTAAAATCACGATAAAACTGCTGTTTTAAACTTGCAAAAACATAGAAAACGCTGTTTTCAACTATTCAAACTGATAAATTCATGTTTCTTTCGTGCGAAACGGCGATTTATGAGAAATGACGATAAAATTGCTGTTTTAAACTTGCAAAAACATAGAAAAACGCAGTTTTGAACTATTCAAACTGACAAATTCATGTTCCTTTCGTGTGAAACGGCGATTTATAAGAAATGACGATAAAATTGCTGTTTTAAACTTGCAAAAACATAGAAAAACGCTGTTTTGAACTATTCAAACTGACAAATTCATGTTTCTTTCGTGTGAAACGGCGATTTATGAGAAATGACGATAAAATTGCTGTTTTAAACTTGCAAAAACATAGAAAAACGCTGTTTTTAACTATTCAAACTGATAAATTCAGTTTTCTTTCGTTCGAAACGGTGGATTTTTGTGAAATCACGATAAAACTGCTGTTTTAAACTTGTAAAAACATAGAAAAACGCTGTTTTGAACTATTCAAACTGACAAATTCATGTTTCTTTCGTGTGAAACTACGATTTATGAGAAATGACGATAAAATTGCTGTTTTAAACTTGGAAAAACATAGATAAACGCTGTTTTTAACTATTTAAGCTGATAAATTCATGTTTCTTTCGTGCGAAACGGCGATTTATGAGAAATGACGATAAAATTGCTGTTTTAAACTTGCAAAAACTTAGAAAAACGCTGTTTTTAACTATTCAAACTGATAAATTCAGGTTTCTTTCGTTCGAAACGGTGGATTTTTGTGAAATCACGATAAAACTGCTGTTTTAAACTTGCAAAAACATAAAAAAACGCTGTTTTGAACTATTCAAACTGACAAATTCATGTTTCATTCTTGTGAAACGGCGATTTATGAGAAATGACGATAAAATTGCTGTTTTAAACTTGCAAAAACATAGAAAAACGCTGTTTTGAACTATTCAAACTGACAAATTCATGTTTCTTTCGTGTGAAACGGCGATTTATGAGAAATGACGATAAAATTGCTGTTTTAAACTTGCAAAAACATAGAAAAACGCTGTTTTCAACTATTCAAACTGATAAATTCATGTTTCTTTCGTGCGAAACGGCGGTTTATAAGAAATGACGATAAAATTGCTGTTTTAAACTTGCAAAAACATAGGAAAACGCTGTTTTGAACTATTCAAACTGACAAATTCATGTTTCTTTCGTGTGAAACGGCGATTTATGAGAAATGACGATAAAATTGCTGTTTTAAACTTGCAAAAACATAGAAAAACGCGGTTTTGAACTACTCAAACTGACAAATTCATATTTCTTTCGTGTGAAACGGCGATTTATGAGAAATGACGATAAAATTGCTGTTTTAAACTTGCAAAAACATAGAAAAACGCTGTTTTCAACTATTCAAACTGACAAATTCATGTTCCTTTCGTGTGAAACAGCGATTTATAAGAAATGACGATAAAATTGCTGTTTTAAACTTGCAAAAACATAGAAAAACGCTGTTTTGAACTATTCAAACTGACAAATTCATGTTTCTTTCGTGTGAAACGGCGATTTATGAGAAATGACGATAAAATTGCTGTTTTAAAACTTGCAAAAACATAGAAAAACGCTGTTTTCAACTATTCAAACTGATAAATTCAGGTTTCTTTCGTTCGAAACGGTGGATTTTTGTGAAATCACGATAAAACTGCTGTTTAAAACTTGCAAAAACTTAAAAAAACGCTGTTTTGAACTATTCAAACTGACAAATTCATGTTTCTTTCGTACGAAACGGCGATTTATGAGAAATGACGATAAAATTGCTGTTTTAAACTTGCAAAAACATAGAAAAACGCAGTTTTGAACTATTCAAACTGACAAATTCATGTTCCTTTCGTGTGAAACGGCGATTTATGAGAAATGACGATAAAATTGCTGTTTTAAACTTGCAAAAACATAGAAAAACGCTGTTTTCAACTTGCAAAAACATAAAAAAACGCTGTTTTTAACTATTCAAACTGATAAATTCAGGTTTCTTTCGTTCGAAACGGTGGATTTTTGTGAAAACACTATAAAACTGCTGTTTTAAACTTGCAAAAACATAGAAAAACGCTGTTTTGAACTATTCAAACTGACAAATTCATGTTTCCTTCGTGTGAAACGGCGATAAAATTGATGTTTTAAACTTGCAAAAACATAGAAAAACGCTGTTTTCAACTATTCAAACTGATAAATTCATGTTTCTTTCGTGCGAAACGGCGGTTTATAAGAAATGACGATAAAATTGCTGTTTTAAACTTGCAAAAACATAGAAAAACGCTGTTTTCAACTATTCAAACTGACAAATTCATGTTCCTTTCGTGTGAAACGGCGATTTATAAGAAATGACGATAAAATTGCTGTTTTAAACTTGCAAAAACATAGAAAAACGCTGTTTTGAACTATTCAAACTGACAAATTCATGTTTCTTTCGTGTGAAACGGCGATTTATGAGAAATGACGATAAAATTGCTGTTTTAAACTTGCAAAAACATAGAAAAACGCTGTTTTCAACTATTCAAACTGATAAATTCATGTTTCTTTCGTGCGAAACGGCGGTTTATAAGAAATGACGATAAAATTGCTGTTTTAAACTTGCAAAAAACATAGAAAAACGCTGTTTTGAATTATTCAAACTGACAAATTCATGTTTCTTTCGTGTGAAACGGCGATTTATGAGAAATGACGATAAAATTGCTGTTTTAAACTTGCAAAAACATAGAAAAACGCTGTTTTGAACTATTCAAACTGACAAATTCATGTTTCTTTCGTGTGAAACGGCGATTTATGAGAAATGACGATAAAATTGCTGTTTTAAACTTGCAAAAACATAGAAAAACGCTGTTTTCAACTATTCAAACTGATAAATTCAGGTTTTTTTCGTTCGAAACGGTGGATTTATGTGAAATCACGATAAAACTGCTGTTTAAAACTTGCAAAAACTTAAAAAAACGCTGTTTTGAACTATTCAAACTGACAAATTCATGTTTCTTTCGTGCGAAACGGCGATTTATGAGAAATGACGATAAAATTGCTGTTTTAAACTTGCAAAAACATAGAAAAACGCAGTTTTGAACTATTCAAACTGACAAATTCATGTTCCTTTCGTGTGAAACGGCGATTTATGAGAAATGACGATAAAATTGCTGTTTTAAACTTGCAAAAACATAGAAAAACGCTGTTTTGAACTATTCTAACTGACAAATTCATGTTTCTTTCGTGTGAAACGGCGATTTATGAGAAAT
>CAWWDY010002621.1:0-18479 GCA_963942605.1 Poecilus cupreus
ATATACTTGAAAACGGTGTTTTGTATGCTTTTGCATGCTTAAAACAGCATTTTTATCTTGCTTTCACCAACATTAGCTATTATACACGACAGAAACATGAATATGACAGTTAAAATACTTGAAAACAGCATTTTGTATGTTTTTGCAAGCTGAAAACAGCTATTTTATCTTGATTTTGCAAACATAAGCCATTACACACGACATATTCATGAATATGACAGTTTAAATACTTGGAAATAGCATTTTGTATGTTTTTGCAAGCTGATAACGGCTATTTTAACTTGATTTTGCAAACATAAGCCATTACACACGACATATACATGAATATAACAGTTTAAATACTTAAAAACAGCATTTTGTATGTTTTTGCAAGCTGAAAACAGCTTTTTTATCTTGATTTTTCAATCATAAACCATTACATACGACAGAAACATGAATATGACAGTTTAAATACTTGAAAACAGCATTTTTTATGTTTTTGCAAGCTGAAAACAGCTATTTTATCTTGATTTTGCAAACATAAGTTATTACACACGACATATACATGAATATGACAGTTTAAATACTTGAAAACGGTGTTTTGTTTGCTTTTGCATGCTTAAAACAGCTATTATCTTGCTTTCACTAACATTAGCTATTATACACGAGAGAAACATGAATATGACAATTTAAATACTTGAAAACAGCATATTGTATGTTTTTGCAAGCTGAAAACAGCTATTTTATCTTGATTTTGTAAACATAAGCCATTACACACGACATATACATGAATATGACAGTTTAAATACTTGAAAACGGTGTTTTGTATACTTTTGCATGCTTAGAACAGCATTTTTATCTTGCTTCCACAAACATTAGCTATTATACACGACAGAAACATGAATATGATAGTTAAAATACTTGAAAACAGCATTTTGTATGTTTTTGCAAGCTGAAAACAGCTATTTGATCTTGATTCTGCAAACATAAGCCATTACACACGACATATACATGAATATGACAGTTTAAATACTTGAAAACGGTGTTTTGTATGCTTTTGCATGCTTAAAACAGCATTTTTATCTTGCTTTCACCAACATTAGCTATTTCACACGACAGAAACATGAATATGACAGTTTAAATACTTGAAAACAGCATTTTGTATGTTTTTGCAAGCTGAAATCAGCTATTTTATCTTGATTTTGCAAACATAAGCAATTACATACGACATATACATGAATATGACAGTTTAAGTACTTGAAAACGGTGTTTTGTATGCTTTTGCATGCTTAAAATAGCATTTTTATCTTGCTTTCACCAACATTAGCTATTAAACACGAGAAAAACATGAATATGACAGTTAAAATACTTGAAAACAGCATTTTGTTTGTTTTTGCAAGCTGAAAACAGATATTTTATCTTTATTTTGCAAACATAACCCAATACACACGACATATACATGAATATGACAGTTTAAATACTTGAAAACGGTGTTTTGTATGCTTTTGCATGCTTAAAACAGCATTTTTATCTTGCTTTCACCAACATTAGCTATTATACACGACAGAAACATAAATATGACAGTTTAAATACTTGAAAACAGCATTTTGTAAATTTTTGCAAGCTGAAAACAGCTATATTATCTTGATTTTGCAAACGTAAGCCATTAAACACGACATATACATGAATATGACAGTTTAAATACTTGAAAATGGTGTTTTGTATGCTTTTGCATGCTTAAAACAGCATTTTTATCTTGCTTTCACCAACATTAGCTATTATACACGACAGAAACATGAATATGACCGTTTAAATACTTAAAAACAGCATTTTGTATGTTTTTGCAAGCTGAAAACATCTGTTTTATCTTGATTTTGCAAACATAAACCATTACACACGACATATACATGATGATGACAGTTTAAATACTTGAAAACAGCATTTTGTATGTTTTGGCAAGCTGAAAACAGCTATTTTATCTTGATTTTGCAAACATAAGCCATTTCACACGACATATACATGAATATAACAGTTTAAATACTTAAAAACAGCATTTTGTATGTTTTTGCAAGCTGAAAACAGCTATTTTATCTTGATTTTGTAAACATAAGCCATTACACACGACATATACATGAATATGACAGATTAAGTACTTGAAAACTGTGTTTTGTATGCTTTTGCATGCTTAAAATAGCTTTTTATTTTGTTTTCACCAACATTAGCTATTATACACGACAGAAAAATGAATATGACAGTTTAAATTCTTGAAAACAGCATTTTGTATGTTTTTGCAAGCTGAAAACAGCTATTTTATCTTGATTTTGCAAAACATAAGCCACTACACACGACATATACATGAAGATGACAGTTTAAATATATAAAAACAGCATTTTGTATGTTTTTGCAAGCTGAAAACAGCTATTTTATCTTGATTTTGCAAACATAAGCCATTACACACGACATATGCATGAATATGACAGTTTAAATACTTGAAAACGGTGTTTTGTATGCTTTTGCATGCTTAAAACCGCATTTTTATCTTGCTTTCACCAACATTAGCTATCATACACGACAGAAACATGAATATGACAGTTTAAATACTTGAAAAGGGTGTTTTGTATGCCTTTGCATGCTTAAAACAGCATTTTTATCTTGCTTTCACCAACATTAGCTATTAAACACGAGAAAAACATGAATATGACAGTTAAAATACTTGAAAACAGCATTTTGTTTGTTTTTGCAAGCTGAAAACAGATATTTTATCTTTATTTTGCAAACATAACCCATTACACACGACATATACATGAATATGATAGTTTAAATACTTAAAAACGGTGTTTTGTATTCTTTTGCATGCTTAAAACAGCAATTTTATCTTGCTTTCACCAACATTAGCTAACATACACGACAGAAACATGAATATGACAGTTTAAATACTTGAAAACAGCATTTTGTATCTTTTTGCAAGCTGAAAACAGCTATTTTATCTTGATTTTGCAAACATAAGCCATTTCGCACGATATATACATAAATATGACAGTTTAAATACTTGAAAACGGTGTTTTGTATGCTTTTGCATGCTTAAAACAGCATTTTTATCTTGCTTTCACCAACATTAGCTATTATACACGACAGAAACATGAATATGACAATTTAAATACTTAAAAACAGCATTTTGTATGTTTTTGCAAGCTGAAAACAGCTATTTTATCTTGATTTTGCAAACATAAGCCATTACACACGACATATACATGAATATAACAGTTTAAATACTTAAAAACAGCATTTTGTATGTTTTTGCAAGCTGAAAATAGCTTCTTAATCTTGATTTTGCAAACATAAGCCATTACACACGACAGAAACATGAATATGACAGTTTAAATACTTGAAAACAGTATTTTGTATGTTTTTGCAAGCTAAAAACAGCTTTTTTATCTTGATTTTGCAAACATAAGCCATTACACACGACATATACATGAATATGACAGTTTAAATACTTGAAAACGGTGTTTTGTTTGCTTTTGCATGCTTAAAACAGCTATTATCTTGCTTTCACCAACATTAGCTATTATACACGACAGAAACATGAATATGACAATTTAAATTCTTGAAAACAGCATTTTGTATGTTTTTGCAAGCTGAAAACAGCTATTTTATCTTGATTTTGTAAACATAAGCCATTACACACGACATATACATGAATATGACAGTTTAAATACTTGAAAACGGTGTTTTGTATGCTTTTGCATGCTTAAAACAGCATTTTTATCTTGCTTTTACCAACATTAGCTATTATACACGACAGAAACATGAATATGACAGTTTAAATACTTGAAAACAGCATTTTGTAAATTTTTGCAAGCTGAAAACATCTATATTATCTTGATTTTGCAAACATAAGCCATTAAACACGACATATACATGAATATGACAGTTTAAATACTTGAAAACGGTGTTTTGTATGCTTTTTCATGCTTAAAACAGCATTTTTATCTTGCTTTCACCAACATTAGCTATTATACACGACAGAAACATGAATATGAGAGTTTAAATACTTGAAAACAGCATTTTGAATGTTTTTGCAAGCTGTAAACAGCTATTTTATCTTGATTCTGCAAACATAAGCCATTACACACGACATATACATGAATATGACAGTTTAAATACTTGAAACGGTGTTTTGTATGCTTTTGCATGCTTAAAACAGCATTTTTATCTTGCTTTCACCAACATTAGCTATTATACACGACCGAAACATGAATATGACCGTTTAAATACTTAAAAACAGCATTTTGTATGTTTTTGCAAGCTGAAAACATCTGTTTCATCTTGATTTTGCAAACATAAACCATTACACACGACATATACATGAATATGACAGTTTAAATACTTGAAAACAGCATTTTGTATGTTTTTGCAAGCTGAAAACAGCTATTTTATCTTGATTTTGCAAACATAAGCCATTTCACACGACATATACATGAATATTACAGTTTAAATACTTAAAAACAGCATCTTTTATGTTTTTGCAAGCTGAAAACAGCTATTTTATCTTGATTTTGTAAAAATAAGCCATTACACACGACATATACATGAATATGACAGATTAAGTACTTGAAAACGGTGTTTTGTATGCTTTTGCATGCTTAAAACAGCTTTTTATCTTGTTTTCACCAACATTAGCTATTATACACGACAGAAAAATGAATATGACAGTTTAAATTCTTGAAAACAGCATTTTGTATGTTTTTGCAAGCTGAAAACAGCTATTTTATCTTGATTTTGCAAAACATAAGCCATTACACACGACATATACATGAAGATGACTGTTTAAATACTTAAAAACAGCATTTTGTATGTTTTTGCAAGCTGAAAACAGCTATCTTATCTTGATTTTGCAAACATAAGCCATTACACACGACATATGCATGAATATGACAGTTTAAACACTTGAAAACGGTGTTTTGTATGCTTTTGCATGCTTAAAACAGCATCTTTATCTTGCTTTCACCAACATTAGCTATTATACACGACAGAAACATGAATATGACAGTTTAAATACTTGAAAACAGCATTTTGTATCTTTTTGCAAGCTGAAAACAGCTATTTTATCTTGATTTTGCAAATATAAGCAATTACACACGACATATACATGAATATAACAGTTTATATACCTAAAAATGGTGTTTTGTATGCTTTTGCATGCTTAAAACAGCATTTTTATCTTGCTTTCACCAACATTAGCTATTATTCACAACAGAAACATGAATATGACAGTTTAAATACTTGAAAACAGCATTTTGTAGGTTTTTGCAAGCTGAAAACTGCTATTTTAACTTGATTTTGCAAACATAAGCCATTACACACGACATATACATGAATATGACAGTTCAAATACTTGAAAACGGTGTTTTGTATGCTTTTGCATGCTTAAAACAGCATTTTTATCTTGCTTTCACAAACTTTAGCTATTATACACGACAGAAACATGAATATGAGAGTTTAAATACTTGAAGACAGCATTTTGTATCTTTTTGCAAGCTGATAACAGCTATTTTATCTTGATTTTGCAAACATAAGCCATTACACACGACATATACATGAATATGACAGTTTAAATACTTGAAAAGGGTGTTTTGTATGCCTTTGCATGCTTAAAACAGCATTTTTATCTTGCTTTCACCAACATTAGCTATTATACACGACAGAAACATGAATATGACAGTTTTAATACTTGAAAACAGCATTTTGTATGTTTTTGCAAGCTGAAAACAGCTATTTTATCTTGATTTTGCAAACATAAGCCATTACACACGACATATAAATGAATATGACAGTTTAAATACTTGAAAACGGTGTTTTGTATGCTTTTACATGCTTTAAACAGCATTTTTATCTTGCTTTCACCAACATTAGCAATTATACACTACAGAAACATGAATATGACAGTTTAAATACTTGAAGATAGCATTTTGCATCTTTTTGCAAGCTGATAACAGCTATTTTATCTTGATTTTGCAAACATAAGCCATTACACACGACATATACATGAATATGACAGTTTAAATACTTAAAAATGGTATTTTGTTTGCTTTTGCATGCTTAAAACAGCATTTTTATCTTGCTTTCACCAACATTAGCTACTATACACGACAGAAACATGAATATGACAATTTAAATACTTGAAAACAGCATTTTGTATGTTTTTGCAAGCTGATAACAGCTATTTTATCTTGATTTTGCAAACATAAGCCATTACACGCGACATAAACATGAATATGACAGTTTAAATACTTGAAAACAGCATTTTGTATGTTTTTGCATGCTTAAAACAGCATTTTTATCTTGCTTTCACCAACATTAGCTATTATACACGAAAAAAACATGAATATAACAATTTAAATACTTGAAAACAGCATTTTGTATGTTTTTGCAAGCTGAAAACAGCTATTTTATCTTGATTTTGCAAACATAAGCCATTTCACACGACATATACATAAATATGACAGTTTAAATACTTGAAAACGGTGTTTTGTATGCTTTTGCATGCTTAAAACAGCATTTTTATCTTGCTTTCATCAACATTAGCTATTATACACGACAGAAACATGAATATGACAATTTAAATACTTAAAAACAGCATTTTGTATGTTTTTGCAAGCTGAAAACAGCTATTTTATCTTGATTTTGCAAACATAAGCCATTACACACGACATATACATGAATATAATAGTTTAAATACTTAAAAACAGCATTTTGTATGTTTTTGCAAGCTGAAAATAGCTTCTAAAACTTGATTTTGCAAACATAAGCCATTACTCACGACAGAAACATGAATATGACAGTTTAAATACTTGAAAACAGCATTTTGTATGTTTTTGCAAGCTGAAAACAGCTTTTTTATCTTGATTTTGCAAACATAAGCCATTACATACGAAATATACATGAATATGACAGTTTAAATACTTGAAAACGGTGTTTTGTTTGCTTTTGCATGCTTAAAACAGCTATTATCTTGCTTTCACCAACATTTGCTATTATACACGACAGAATCATGAATATGACAATTTAAATACTTGAAAACAGCATTTTGTATGTTTTTGCAAGCAGAAAACAGCTATTTTATCTTGATTTTGTAAACATAAGCCATTACACACGACATATACATGAATATGACAGTTTAAATACTTGAAAACGGTGTTTTGTATGCTTTTGCATGCTTAAAACAGCATTTTTATCTTGCTTTCACCAACATTAGCTATTATACACGACAGAAACATGAATATGACAGTTTAAATACTTGAAAACAGCATTTTGTAAATTTTTGCAAGCTGAAAACAGCTATATTATCTTGATTTTGCAAACATAAGCCATTAAACACGACATATACATGAATATGACAGTTTAAATACTTGAAACGGTGTTTTGTATGCTTTTGCATGCTTAAAACAGCATTTTTATCTTGCTTTCACCAACTTTAGCTAATATACACGACAGAAACATGAATATGACCGTTTAAATACTTAAAAAAAGCATTTTGTATGTTTTTGCAAGCTGAAAACATCTGTTTTATTTTGATTTTGCAAACATAAACCATTACACACGACATATACATGAATATGACAGTTTAAATACTTGAAAACAGCATTTTGTATGTTTTTGCAAGCTGAAAACAGCTATTTTATCTTGATTTTGCAAACATAAGCCATTTCACACGACATATACATGAATATAACAGTTTACATACTTAAAAACAGCATTTTGTATGTTTTTGCAAGCTGAAAACAGCTATTTTATCTTGATTTTGTAAACATAAGCCATTACACACGACATATACATGAATATGACAGATTAAGTACTTGAAAACGGTGTTTTGTATGCTTTTGCATGCTTAAAACAGCTTTTTATCTTGTTTTCACCAACATTAGCTATTATACATGACAGAAAAATGAATATGACAGTTTAAATACTTGAAAACAGCATTTTGTATGTTTTTGCAAGCTGAAAAGAGCTATTTTATTTTGATTTTGCAAACATAAGCCATTACACTTGACATATACATGAATATGACAGTTTAAATACTTGAAAACGGTGTTTTGTATACTTTTGAATGCTTAAAACAGCAGTTTTATTTTGATTTCACCAACATTAGCTATTATATACGACAGAAACATGAATATGACAGTTTAAATACTTGAAAACAGCATTTTGTATGCTTTTGCAAGCTGAGAACAGCTATTTTATCTTGCTTTTGCAAACATAAGCTATTACACACGACTTATACATAAATATGGCAGTTTAAATACTTGAAAACGGTGTTTTGTATGCATTTGCATGCTTAAAACAGCAATTTTATCTTGATTTCACCAACATAAGCCATTATACAAGACAGAAACATGAATATGACAGTTTAAATACTTGAAAACAACATTTTGTATGTTTTTGCGAGCTGAAAACAGCTATTTTATCTTGAATTTGCAACTATAAGCCATTACACACGACATATGCATGAATATGACAGTTTAAATACTTGAAAACGGTGTTTTGTATGCTTTTGAATGCTTAAAACAGCAGTTTTATCTTGATTTTACCAACATTAGCCATTATACTCGACAAAAACATGAATATGATAGTTTAAATACTTGAAAACAGCATTTTGTATGTTTTGCAAGCTGAAAACAGATATTTTATCTTTATTTTGCAAACATAAGACACTACACATGACATATACATGAATATGACAGTTTAAATACATGAAAACGGTGTTTTGTATGCTTTTGAATGCTTAAAACAGCAGTTTTATCTTGCTTTCACCAACATTAGCCATTATATATGACGTAAACATAAATATAACAGTTTAAATACTTAAAACAGCATTTTGTATGTTTTTGCAAGCTGAAAACAACTATTTTATCTTGATTTTGCAAACATAAACCATTACACACGACATAAACATGAATATGACAGTTTAAATATTTAAAAACGGAGTTTTGTATACTTTTGAATGCTTAAAACAGCAGTTTTATCTTGATTTCACCAACATTAAGCCATTATACACGACAGAAACATGAATATGACTGTTTAAATACTTGAAAACAGCATTTTGTATGTTTTTGCAAGCTGAAAACAGCTATTTTATATTGATTTTGCAAACATAACCCATTACTCACGACATATACATGAATATGACAGTTTAAGTACTTGAAAACTGTGTTTTGTATGCTTTTGAATGCTTAAAACAGCAGTTTTATCTTGATTTCACCAACATTAGCCATTATACACGACAGAAACATGAATATGACAGTTTAAATACTTGAAAAACAGCATTTTGTATGTTTTTGCAAGCTGAGAACAGCTATTTTATTTTGATTTTGCAAACATAAGCCATTACATACGACATATACATGAATATGACAGTTTAAATACTTGAAAACGGTGTTTGGTATGCTTTTGAATGCTTAAAACTGCAGTTTTATCTTGATTTCACCAACATTAGCCATTATACACGACAGAAACATGAATATGACAGTTTAAATACTAGAAAACAGCATTTTATATGTTTTTGCAAGCTGAAATCAGCTATTTTATCTTGATTTTGCAAACATAAGCCATTACACACGACATATACATGAATATGACATTTTATGTACTTGAAAACGGTGTTTTGTATGCTTTTGAATGCTTAAAACAGCAGTTTTATCTTGATTTCACCAACATTAGCCATTATATATGACAGAAACATGTATATAACAGTTTAAATACTTGAAAACAGCATTTTGTATGCTTTTGCAAGCTGCGAACAGCTATTTTATCTTGATTTTGCAAACATAAACCATTACACACGACATATACATCAATATGACAGTTTAAATACTTGAAAACGGTGTTTTGTATGCTTTTGATTGCTTAAAACAGTAGTTTTATCTTGATTTCACCAACATTAGCCATTATACATGACAGAAACATGAATATGACAGTTTAAATACTTGAAAACAGCATTTTGTATGTTTTTGCAAGCTGAGAACAGCTATTTTATCTTGATTTTGCAAACATAAGCCATTACACACGACATATAAATGAATATGACAGTTTAAATACTTAAAACAGCATTTTGTATGTTTTTGCAAGCTGAAAACAGCTATTTTATCTTGATTTTGCAAACATAAGCCATTACACACGACATAAACATGAATATGACAGTTTTAAATACTTAAAAACGGAGTTTTGTATACTTTTGAATGCTTAAAACAGCAGTTTTATCTTGATTTCACCAACATTAAGCCATTATACACGACAGAAACATAAATATGACTGTTTAAATACTTGAAAACAGCATTTTGTATGTTTTTGCAAGCTGAAAACAGCTATTTTATCTTGATTTTGCAAACATAACCCATTACACACGACATATATATGAATATGACAGTTTAAGTACTTGAAAACTGTGTTTTGTATGCTTTTGAATGTTTAAAACAGCAGTTTTATCTTGATTTCACCAACATTAGCCATTATACACGACAGAAACATGAATATGACAGTTTAAATACTTGAAACAGCATTTTGTATGTTTTTGCAAGCTGAGAACAGCTATTTTATTTTGATTTTGCTAACATAAGCCATTACACACGGCATATACATGAATATGACAGTATAAATACTTGAAAACGGTGTTTGGTATGCTTTTGAATGCTTAAAAATGCAGTTTTATCTTGATTTCACCAACATTAGCCATTATACACGACAGAAACATGAATATGACAGTTTAAATACTAGAAAACAGCATTTTATATGTTTTTGCAAGCTGAAATAAACTATTTTATCTTGATTTTGCAAACATAAGCCATTACACACGACATATACATGAATATGACATTTTAAGTACTTGAAAACGGTGTTTTGTATGCTTTTGAATGCTTAAAACAGCAGTTTTATCTTGATTTCACCAACATTAGCCATTATATATGACAGAAACATGAATATAACAGTTTAAATACTTGAAAACAGCATTTTGTATGCTTTTGCAAGCAGAGAACAGCTATTTTATCTTGATATTGCAAACATAAGCCATTACACACGACATATACATGAATATGACAGTTTAAATACTTGAAAACGGTGTTTTGTATACTTTTGAATGCTTAAAACAGCAGTTTTATTTTGATTTCACCAACATTATCCATTATACACGATAGAAACATGAATATGACAGTTTAAATACTTAAAACAGCATTTTGTATGGTTTTGCAAGCTGAGAACAGCTATTTTATCTTGATTTTGCAAACATAAGCCATTACACACGACATATACATGAATATGACAGTTTAAATACTTGAAAACAGCATTTTGTATGTTTTTGCAAGCTGAGAACAGCTATTTTATTTGATTTTGCTAACATAAGCCATTACACACGGCATATACATGAATATGACAGTTTAAATACTTGAAAACGGTGTTTGGTATGCTTTTGAATGCTTAAAACTGCAGTTTTATCTTGATTTCACCAACATTAGCCATTATACACGACAGAAACATGAATATGACAGTTTAAATACTAGAAAACAGCATTTTATATGTTTTTGCAAGCTGAAATCAGCTATTTTATCTTGGTTTTGCAAACATAAGCCATTACACACGACATATACATGAATAAGACATTTTAAGTACTTGAAAACGGTGTTTTGTATGCTTTTGAATGCTTAAAACAGCAGTTTTATCTTGATTTCACCAACATTAGCCATTATATATGACAGAAACATGAATATAACAGTTTAAATACTTGAAAACAGCATTTTGTATGCTTTTGCAAGCAGAGAACAGCTATTTTATCTTGATTTTGCAAACATAAACCATTACACACGACATATACATCAATATGACAGTTTAAATACTTGAAAACGATGTTTTGTATGCTTTTGAATGCTTAAAACAGTAGTTTTATCTTGATTTCACCAACATTAGCCATTATACACGACAGAAACATGAATAAGACAGTTTAAATACTTGAAAACAGCATTTTGTACGTTTTTGCAAGCAAAGAACAGCTATTTTATCTTGATTTTGCAAACATAAGCCATTACACACGACATATACATGAATATGACAGTTTAAATACTTGAAAACGGTGTTTTGTATACTTTTGAATGCTTAAAACAGCAGTTTTATTTTGATTTCACCAACATTATCCATTATACACGATAGAAACATGAATATGACAGTTTAAATACTTAAAACAGCATTTTGTATGGTTTTGCAAGCTGAGAACAGCTATTTTATCTTGATTTTGCAAACATAAGCCATTACACACGACATATACATGAATATGACAGTTTAAATACTTGAAAACAGTGTTTTGTATGCTTTTGAAGCTTAAAACAGCAGTTCTTTCTTGATTTCACCAATATTAGCCATTATACACGATAGAAACATGAATATGACTGTTTAAATACTTAAAAACTTCATATTGTATGTTTTTGCAAGCTGAAAACAGCTATTTTATCTTGATTTTGCAAACATAAGACACAACGCATGACATATACATGAATATGACAGTTTAAATACTTGAAAACGGTGTTTTGTATACTTTTGAATGCTTAAAACAGCATTTTATCTTGATTTCACCAACATTAGCCATTATACACGACAGAAACATGAATATGACAGTTTAAATACTTGAAAACAGCATTTTGTATGTTTTTGCAAGCTGAGAACAGCTATTTTATCTTGATTTTGCAAACATAAGCCATTACACACGACATAAACATGAATATGACAGTTTAAATACTTGAAAACGGTGTTTTGTATGCTTTTGAATGCTTAAAACAGGAGTTTTATCTTGATTTCACCAACATTATCCATTATACACGACAGAAACATGAATATGACAGTTTAAATACTTAAAAACGGAGTTTTGTATACTTTTGAATGCATAAAACAGCAGTTTTATCTTGATTTCACCAACATTAGCCATTATACACGACAGAAACATGAATATGACAGTTTAAATACTTGAAAACAGCATTTTGTATGTTTTTGCAAGCTGAGAACAGCTATTTTATCTTGATTTTGCAAACATAAGCCATTACACACGACATAAACATGAATATGACAGTTTAAATACTTGAAACGGTGTTTTGTATGCTTTTGAATGCTTAAAACAGGAGTTTTATCTTGATTTCACCAACATTATCCATTATACACGACAGAAACATGAATATGACAGTTTAAATACTTAAAAACGGAGTTTTGTATACTTTTGAATGCATAAAACAGCAGTTTTATCTTGATTTCACCAACATTAGCCATTATACACGACAGAAACATGAATATGACAGTTTAAATACTTGAAAACAGCATTTTGTATGTTTTTGCAAGCTGAAAACAGCTATTTTATCTTGATTTTGCAAACATAAGTCATTACACACGACAGAAACATGAATATGACAGTTTAAATACTTGAAAACAGCATTTTGTATGTTTTTGCAAGCTGAGAACAGCTATTTTATCTTGATTTTGCAAACATAAGCCATTACACACGACATATACATGAATATGACAGTTTAAATACTTGAAAACGGTGTTTTGTATGCTTTTGAATGCTTAAAACAGCAGTGTTATCTTGATTTCACCAACATTATCCATTATACACGACAGATACATGAATATGACAGTTTAAATACTTAAAAACGGAGTTTTGTATACTTTTGAATGTTAAAACAGCAGTTTTATCTTGATTTCACCAATATTAGCCATTATACACGACAGAAACATGAATATGACAGTTTAAATACTTGAAAACAGCATTTTGTATGTTTTTGCAAGCTGAAAACAGCTATTTTATCTTGATTTTGCAAACATATGCCATTACACACGACATATACATGAATATGACAGTTTAGATACTTGAAACCGGTGTTTTGTATGCTTTTGAATGCTTAAAACAGCAGTTTTATCTTGATTTCACCAACATTAGCAATTATACACGACAGAAACATGAATATGAGAGTTTAAATACTTGAAAATAGCATTTTGTATGTTTTTGCAGCTGAAATCAGCTATTTTATCTTGATATTGCAAACATAAGACATTACATACGACATATACATGAATATGACAGTTTAAATACTTGAAAACGGTGTTTTGTATGCTTTTGAATGCTTAAAACAGCAGTTTTATCTTGATTTCACCAACATTAAGCCATTATACACGACAGAAACATGAATATGACTGTTTAAATACTTGAAAACAGCATTTTGTATGTTTTTGCAAGCTGAAAGCAGCTATTTTATCTTGATTTTGCAAACATAAGCCATTACACACGACATATACATGAATATGACAGTTAAAGTACTTGAAAACGGTGTTTTGTATGCTTTTGAATGCTTAAAACAGCAGTTTTATCTTGATTTCACAAACATTAGCCATTATACACGACAGAAACATGAATATGACAGTTTAAGTACTTGAAAACAGCATTTTGTATGTTTTTGCAAGCTGAAAACAGCTATTTTATCTTGATTTTGCAAACATAAGCCATTACACACGACATATACATCAATATGACAGTTAAAATACTTGAAAACGGTGTTTTGTATGCTTTTGAATGCTTAAAACAGTAGTTTTATCTTGATTTCACCAACATCAGCTATTTTACACGACAGAAACATGAATATGACAGTTTAAATACTTGAAAAGAGCATTTTGTATGCTTTTGCAAGCTGAAAACAGCTATTTTATCTTGATTTTGCAAACATAAGCCATTACACACGACATATACATGAATATGACAGTTTATATACTTCAAAACGGTGTTTGGTATGCTTTTGAATGCTTAAAACAGCAATTTTATCTTGATTTCACCAACATTAGCCATTATACACGACAGAAACATGAATATGACAGTTTAAATACTTGAAAACAGCATTTTGTATGTTTTTGCAAGCTGAAAAGAGCTATTTTATCTTGATTTTGCAAACATAAGCCATTACACACGACATATACATGAATATGACAGTTTAACTACTTGAAAACGGTGTTTTGTATACTTTTGAATGCTTAAAACAGCAGTTTTATTTTGATTTCACCAACATTATCCATTATGCACGATAGAAACATGAATATGACAGTTTAAATAATTGTAAACCGTGTTTTGTATGCTTTTGAATGCTTATAACAGCATTTTATCTTAATTTCACCAACATTAGCCATTATACACAATAGAAACATGAATATGACTGTTTAAATACTTGAAAACAGCATTTTGTATGTTTTTGCAATCTGAAAACAGCTATTTTATTTTGATTTTGCAAACATAAGCCATTACACACGACATATACATGAATATGACAGTTTAAGTACTTAAAAACGGTGTTTTGTATGCTTTTGAATGCTTAAAACAGCAGTTTTATCTTGATTTCACCAACATTAGACATTATACACGACAGAAACATGAATATGACAGTTTAAATACTTGAAAACAGCATTTTGTATGCTTTTGCAAGCTGAGAACATCTATTTTATTTTGATTTTGCAAACTTAAGCCATTACACACGACATATACATGAATATGACAGTTTAAGTACTTGAAAACGGTGCTTGGTATGCTTTTGAATGCTTAAAACAGCAGTTTTATCTTGATTTCTCCAACATTAGCTATTATACACGACATAAACATGAATATGACAGTTTAAATACTTGAAAACAGCATTTTGTATGTTTTTGCAAGCTGAAAACAGCTGTATTATCTTGATTTTGCAAACGTAAGCCATTACACACGACATATACATGAAGATGACAGTTTAAATACTTGAAAACAGCATTTTGTATGTTTTTGCGAGCTGAAAACAGCTATTTTATCTTGATTCTGCAAACATAAGCCATTACACACGACATATACATGAATATAACAGTTTAATTACTTGAAAACGGTGTTTTGTACGCTTTTGCATGCTTAAAACAGCATTTTTATCTTGCTTTCACCAACATTAGCTATTATACACGACATAAACATGAATATGACAGTTTAAATACTTGAAAACAGCATTTTGTATGTTTTGGCAAGCTGAAAACAGCTATTTTATCTTGATTTTGCAAACATAAGCCATTTCACACGACATATACATGAATATAACAGTTTAAATACTTAAAAACAGCATTTTGTATGTTTTTGCAAGCTGAAAACAGCTATTTTATCTTGATTTTGTAAACATAAGCCATTACACACGACATATACATGAATATGACAGATTAAGTACTTGAAAACGGTGTTTTGTATGCTTTTGCATGCTTAAAACAGCTTTTTATCTTGTTTTCACCAACATTAGCTATTATACACGACAGAAAAATGAATATGACAGTTTAAATTCTTGAAAACAGCATTTTGTATGTTTTTGCAAGCTGAAAACAGCTATTTTATCTTGATTTTGCAAAACATAAGCCACTACATACGACATATACATGAAGATGACAGTTTAAATATATAAAAACAGCATTTTGTATGTTTTTGCAAGCTGAAAACAGCTATTTTATCTTGATTTTGCAAACATAAGCCATTACACACGACATATGCATGAATATGACAGTTTAAATACTTGAAAACGGTGTTTTGTATGCTTTTGCATGCTTAAAACAGCATTTTTATCTTGCTTTCACCAACATTAGCTATTATACACGACAGAAACATGAATATGACAGTTTAAATACTTGAAAAGGGTGTTTTGTATGCCTTTGCATGCTTAAAACAGCATTTTTATCTTGCTTTCACCAACATTAGCTATTAAACACGAGGAAAACATGAATATGACAGTTAAAATACTTGAAAACAGCATTTTGTTTGTTTTTGCAAGCTGAAAACAGATATTTTATCTTTATTTTGCAAACATAACCCATTACACACGACATATACATGAATATGATAGTTTAAATACTTAAAAACGGTGTTTTGTATGCTTTTGCATGCTTAAAACAGCAATTTTATCTTGCTTTCACCAACATTAGCTAACATACACGACAGAAACATGAATATGACAGTTTAAATACTTGAAAACAGCATTTTGTATCTTTTTGCAAGCTGAAAACAGCTATTTTATCTTGATTTTGCAAACATAAGCCATTTCGCACGATATATACATAAATATGACAGTTTAAATACTTGAAAACGGTGTTTTGTATGCTTTTTCATGCTTAAAACAGCATTTTTATCTTGCTTTCACCAACATTAGCTATTATACACGACAGAAACATGAATATGACAATTTAAATACTTAAAAACAGCATTTTGTATGTTTTTGCAAGCTGAAAACAGCTATTTTATCTTGATTTAGCAAACATAAGCCATTACACACGACATATACATGAATATAACAGTTTAAATACTTAAAAACAGCATTTTGTATGTTTTTGCAAGCTGAAAATAGCTTCTTAATATTGATTTTGCAAACATAAGCCATTACACACGACAGATACATGAATATGACAGTTTAAATACTTGAAAACAGTATTTTGTATGTTTTTGCAAGCTAAAAACAGCTTTTTTATCTTGATTTTGCAAACATAAGCCATTACACACGACATATACATGAATATGACAGTTTAAATACTTGAAAACGGTGTTTTGTTTGCTTTTGCATGCTTAAAACAGCTATTATCTTGCTTTCACCAACATTAGCTATTATACACGACAGAAACATGAATATGACAATTTAAATACTTGAAAACAGCATTTTGTATATTTTTGCAAGCTGAAAACAGCTATTTTATCTTGATTTTGTAAACATAAGCCATTACACACGACATATACATGAATATGACAGTTTAAATACTTGAAAACGGTGTTTTGTATGCTTTTGCATGCTTAAAACAGCATTTTTATCTTGCTTTTACCAACATTAGCTATTATACACGACAGAAACATGAATATGACAGTTTAAATACTTGAAAACAGCATTTTGTAAATTTTTGCAAGCTGAAAACATCTATATTATCTTGATTTTGCAAACATAAGCCATTAAACACGACATATACATGAATATGACAGTTTAAATACTTGAAAACGGTGTTTTGTATGCTTTTTCATGCTTAAAACAGCATTTTTATCTTGCTTTCACCAACATTAGCTATTATACACGACAGAAACATGAATATGAGAGTTTAAATACTTGAAAACAGCATTTTGAATGTTTTTGCAAGCTGTAAACAGCTATTTTATCTTGATTCTGCAAACATAAGCCATTACACACGACATATACATGAATATGACAGTTTAAATACTTGAAACGGTGTTTTGTATGCTTTTGCATGCTTAAAACAGCATTTTTATCTTGCTTTCACCAATATTAGCTATTATACACGACCGAAACATGAATATGACCGTTTAAATACTTAAAAACAGCATTTTGTATGTTTTTGCAAGCTGAAAACATCTGTTTTATCTTGATTTTGCAAACATAAACCATTACACACGACATATACATGAATATGACAGTTTAAATACTTGAAAACAGCAT
>CAWWDY010002622.1:0-28034 GCA_963942605.1 Poecilus cupreus
AAAGAAAACTGAATTTATCAAATTGAATAGTTAAAAACAGCGTTTATCTATGTTTTTGCAAGTTTAAAACAGCAATTTTATCGTCATTTCTCATAAATCGCCGTTTCACACGAAAGGAACATGAATTTGTCAGTTTGAATAGTTAAAAACAGCGTTTTTCTATGTTTTTGCAAGTTTAAAACAGCAATTTTATCGTCATTTCTCATAAATCGCCGTTTCACACGAAAAAAACATGAATTTATCAGTTTGAATAGTTCAAAACAGCGTTTTTCTATGTTTTTGCAAGTTTAAAACAGCAGTTTTATCGTGATTTCACAAAAATCCACCGTTTCGAACGAAAGAAAACTGAATTTATCAAATTGAATAGTTAAAAACAGCGTTTATCTATGTTTTTGCAAGTTTAAAACAGCAATTTTATCGTCATTTCTCATAAATCGCCGTTTCACACGAAAGGAACATGAATTTGTCAGTTTGAATAGTTAAAAACAGCGTTTTTCTATGTTTTTGCAAGTTTAAAACAGCAATTTTATCGTCATTTCTCATAAATCGCCGTTTCACACGAAAAAAACATGAATTTATCAGTTTGAATAGTTCAAAACAGCGTTTTTCTATGTTTTTGCAAGTTTAAAACAGCAGTTTTATCGTGATTTCACAAAAATCCACCGTTTCGAACGAAAGAAAACTGAATTTATCAAATTGAATAGTTAAAAACAGCGTTTATCTATGTTTTTGCAAGTTTAAAACAGCAATTTTATCGTCATTTCTCATAAATCGCCGTTTCACACGAAAGGAACATGAATTTGTCAGTTTGAATAGTTAAAAACAGCGTTTTTCTATGTTTTTGCAAGTTTAAAACAGCAATTTTATCGTCATTTCTCATAAATCGCCGTTTCACACGAAAAAAACATGAATTTATCAGTTTGAATAGTTCAAAACAGCGTTTTTCTATGTTTTTGCAAGTTTAAAACAGCAGTTTTATCGTGATTTCACAAAAATCCACCGTTTCGAACGAAAGAAAACTGAATTTATCAAATTGAATAGTTAAAAACAGCGTTTATCTATGTTTTTGCAAGTTTAAAACAGCAATTTTATCGTCATTTCTCATAAATCGCCGTTTCACACGAAAGAAACATGAATTTGTCAGTTTGAATAGTTCAAAACAGCGTTTTTCTATGTTTTTGCAAGTTTAAAACAGCAATTTTATCGTCACTTCTCATAAATCGCCGTTTCACACGAAAGAAACATGAATTTGTCAGTTTGAATAGTTCAAAACAGCGTTTTTCTATGTTTTTTCATGTTTAAAACAGCAATTTTATCGTCATTTCTCATAAATCGCCGTTTCACATGAAAGAAACATGAATTTGTCAGTTTGAATAGTTGAAAACAGCGTTTTTCTATGTTTTTGCAAGTTTAAAACAGCAATTTTATCGTCATTTCTCATAAATCGCCGTTTCACACGAAAGAAACATGAATTTGTGAGTTTGAATAGTTCAAAACAGCGTTTTTCTATGTTTTTGCAAGTTTAAAACAGCAATTTTATCGTCATTTCTCATAAAACGCCGTTTCACACGAAAGAAACATGAATTTGTCAGTTTGAATAGTTAAAAACAGCGTTTTTCTATGTTTTTGCAAGTTTAAAACAGCAATTTTATCGTCATTTCTCATAAATCGCCGTTTCACACGAAAGAAACCTGAATTTATCAGTTTAAATAGTTAAAAACAGCGTTTTTCTATGTTTTTTCATGTTTAAAACAGCAATTTTATCGTCATTTCTCATAAATCGCCGTTTCACACGAAAGAAACATGAATTTATCAGTTTGAATAGTTAAAAACAGCGTTTTTCTATGTTTTTGCAAGTTTAAAACAGCAATTTTATCGTCATTTCTCATAAATCGCCGTTTCACAAGAAAGAAACATGAATTTATCAGTTTGAATAGTTAAAAACAGCGTTTTTCTATGTTTTTTCATGTTTAAAACAGCAATTTTATCGTCATTTCTCATATATCGCCGTTTCACACGAAAGAAACATGAATTTGTCAGTTTGAATAGTTGAAAACAGCGTTTTTCTATGTTTTTGCAAGTTTAAAACAGCAATTTTATCGTCATTTCTCATAAATCGCCGTTTCACACGAAAGAAACATGAATTTGTGAGTTTGAATAGTTCAAAACAGCGTTTTTCTATGTTTTTGCAAGTTTAAAACAGCAATTTTATCGTCATTTCTCATAAATCGCCGTTTCACACGAAAGAAACATGAATTTATCAGTTTGAATAGTTCAAAACAGCGTTTTTCTATGTTTTTGCAAGTTTAAAACAGCAGTTTTATCGTGATTTCACAAAAATCCACCGTTTCGAACGAAAGAAAACTGAATTTATCAGATTCAATAGTTAAAAACAGCGTTTATCTATGTTTTTGCAAGTTTAAAACAGCAATTTTATCGTCATTTCTCATAAATCGCCGTTTCACACGAAAGAAACATGAATTTGTCAGTTTGAATCGTTCAAAACAGCGTTTTTCTATGTTTTTGCAAGTTTAAAACAGCAATTTTATAGTCATTTCTCATAAATCGCCGTTTCACACGAAAGAAACATGAATTTGTCAGTTTGAATAGTTCAAAACAGCGTTTTTCTATGTTTTTTCATGTTTAAAACAGCAATTTTATCGTCATTTCTCATAAATCGCCGTTTCACACGAAAGAAACATGAATTTGTCAGTTTGAATAGTTGAAAACAGCGTTTTTCTATGTTTTTGCAAGTTTAAAACAGCAATTTTATCGTCATTTCTCATAAATCGCCGTTTCACAAGAAAGAAACATGAATTTATCAGTTTGAATAGTTAAAAACAGCGTTTTTCTATGTTTTTTCATGTTTAAAACAGCAATTTTATCGTCATTTCTCATATATCGCCGTTTCACACGAAAGAAACATGAATTTGTCAGTTTGAATAGTTGAAAACAGCGTTTTTCTATGTTTTTGCAAGTTTAAAACAGCAATTTTATCGTCATTTCTCATAAATCGCCGTTTCACACGAAAGAAACATGAATTTGTGAGTTTGAATAGTTCAAAACAGCGTTTTTCTATGTTTTTGCAAGTTTAAAACAGCAATTTTATCGTCATTTCTCATAAATCGCCGTTTCACACGAAAGAAACATGAATTTGTCAGTTTGAATAGTTAAAAACAGCGTTTTTCTATGTTTTTGCAAGTTTAAAACAGCAATTTTATCGTCATTTCTCATAAATCGCCGTTTCACACGAAAGAAACATGAATTTATCAGTTTGAATAGTTCAAAACAGCGTTTTTCTATGTTTTTGCAAGTTTAAAACAGCAGTTTTATCGTGATTTCACAAAAATCCACCGTTTCGAACGAAAGAAAACTGAATTTATCAGATTCAATAGTTAAAAACAGCGTTTATCTATGTTTTTGCAAGTTTAAAACAGCAATTTTATCGTCATTTCTCATAAATCGCCGTTTCACACGAAAGAAACATGAATTTGTCAGTTTGAATCGTTCAAAACAGCGTTTTTCTATGTTTTTGCAAGTTTAAAACAGCAATTTTATAGTCATTTCTCATAAATCGCCGTTTCACACGAAAGAAACATGAATTTGTCAGTTTGAATAGTTCAAAACAGCGTTTTTCTATGTTTTTTCATGTTTAAAACAGCAATTTTATCGTCATTTCTCATAAATCGCCGTTTCACACGAAAGAAACATGAATTTGTCAGTTTGAATAGTTGAAAACAGCGTTTTTCTATGTTTTTGCAAGTTTAAAACAGCAATTTTATCGTCATTTCTCATAAATCGCCGTTTCACACGAAAGAAACATGAATTTGTGAGTTTGAATAGTTCAAAACAGCGTTTTTCTATGTTTTTGCAAGTTTAAAACAGCAATTTTATAGTCATTTCTCATAAATCGCCGTTTCACACGAAAGAAACATGAATTTGTCAGTTTGAATAGTTCAAAACAGCGTTTTTCTATGTTTTTTCATGTTTAAAACAGCAATTTTATCGTCATTTCTCATAAAACGCCGTTTCACACGAAAGAAACATGAATTTGTCAGTTTGAATAGTTAAAAACAGCGTTTTTCTATGTTTTTGCAAGTTTAAAAAAGCAATTTTATCGTCATTTCTCATAAATCGCCGTTTCACACGAAAGAAACCTGAATTTATCAGTTTGAATAGTTAAAAACAGCGTTTTTCTATGTTTTTGCAAGTTTAAAACAGCAATTTTATCGTCATTTCTCATAAATCGCCGTTTCACAAGAAAGAAACATGAATTTATCAGTTTGAATAGTTAAAAACAGCGTTTTTCTATGTTTTTTCATGTTTAAAACAGCAATTTTATCGTCATTTCTCATATATCGCCGTTTCACACGAAAGAAACATGAATTTGTCAGTTTGAATAGTTGAAAACAGCGTTTTTCTATGTTTTTGCAAGTTTAAAACAGCAATTTTATCGTCATTTCTCATAAAACGCCGTTTCACACGAAAGAAACATGAATTTGTCAGTTTGAATAGTTCAGAACAGCGTTTTTCTATGTTTTTTCATGTTTAAAACAGCAATTTTATCGTCATTTCTCATAAATCGCCGTTTCACACGAAAGAAACATGAATTTGTCAGTTTGAATAGTTCAGAACAGCGTTTTTCTATGTTTTTGCAAGTTTAAAACAGCAATTTTATCGTCATTTCTCATAAATCGCCGTTTCACACGAAAGAAACCTGAATTTATCAGTTTGAATAGTTAAAAACAGCGTTTTTCTATGTTTTTTCATGTTTAAAACAGCAATTTTATCGTCATTTCTCATAAATCGCCGTTTCACACGAAAGAAACATGAATTTATCAGTTTGAATAGTTAAAAACAGCGTTTTTCTATGTTTTTGCAAGTTTAAAACAGCAATTTTATCGTCATTTCTCATAAATCGCCGTTTCACAAGAAAGAAACAAGAATTTATCAGTTTGAATAGTTAAAAACAGCGTTTTTCTATGTTTTTTCATGTTTAAAACAGCAATTTTATCGTCATTTCTCATATATCGCCGTTTCACACGAAAGAAACATGAATTTGTCAGTTTGAATAGTTGAAAACAGCGTTTTTCTATGTTTTTGCAAGTTTAAAACAGCAATTTTATCGTCATTTCTCATAAAACGCCGTTTCACACGAAAGAAACATGAATTTGTCAGTTTGAATAGTTCAGAACAGCGTTTTTCTATGTTTTTTCATGTTTAAAACAGCAATTTTATCGTCATTTCTCATAAATCGCCGTTTCACACGAAAGAAACATGAATTTGTCAGTTTGAATAGTTCAGAACAGCGTTTTTCTACGTTTTTGCAAGTTTAAAACAGCAATTTTATCGTCATTTCTCATAAATCGCCGTTTCACACGAAAGAAACCTGAATTTATCAGTTTGAATAGTTAAAAACAGCGTTTTTCTATGTTTTTTCATGTTTAAAACAGCAATTTTATCGTCATTTCTCATAAATCGCCGTTTCACACGAAAGAAACATGAATTTATCAGTTTGAATAGTTAAAAACAGCGTTTTTCTATGTTTTTGCAAGTTTAAAACAGCAATTTTATCGTCATTTCTCATAAATCGCCGTTTCACAAGAAAGAAACATGAATTTATCAGTTTGAATAGTTAAAAACAGCGTTTTTCTATGTTTTTTCATGTTTAAAACAGCAATTTTATCGTCATTTCTCATATATCGCCGTTTCACACGAAAGAAACATGAATTTGTCAGTTTGAATAGTTGAAAACAGCGTTTTTCTATGTTTTTGCAAGTTTAAAACAGCAATTTTATCGTCATTTCTCATAAAACGCCGTTTCACACGAAAGAAATATGAATTTGTCAGTTTGAATAGTTCAGAACAGCGTTTTTCTATGTTTTTTCATGTTTAAAACAGCAATTTTATCGTCATTTCTCATAAATCGCCGTTTCACACGAAAGAAACATGAATTTGTCAGTTTGAATAGTTGAAAACAGCGTTTTTCTATGTTTTTGCAAGTTTAAAACAGCAATTTTATTGTCATTTCTCATAAATCGCCGTTTCACACGAAAGAAACATGAATTTGTGAGTTTGAATAGTTCAAAACAGCGTTTTTCTATGTTTTTGCAAGTTTAAAACAGCAATTTTATCGTCATTTCTCATAAAACGCCGTTTCACACGAAAGAAACATGAATTTGTCAGTTTGAATAGTTAAAAACAGCGTTTTTCTATGTTTTTGCAAGTTTTAAACAGCAATTTTATCGTCATTTCTCATAAATCGCCGTTTCACACGAAAGAAACCTGAATTTATCAGTTTGAATAGTTAAAAACAGCGTTTTTCTATGTTTTTTCATGTTTAAAACAGAAATTTTATCGTCATTTCTCATAAATCGCCGTTTCACACGAAAGAAACATGAATTTATCAGTTTGAATAGTTAAAAACAGCGTTTTTCTATGTTTTTGCAAGTTTAAAACAGCAATTTTATCGTCATTTCTCATAAATCGCCGTTTCACAAGAAAGAAACTTGAATTTATCAGTTTGAATAGTTAAAAACAGCGTTTTTCTATGTTTTTTCATGTTTAAAACAGCAATTTTATCGTCATTTCTCATATATCGCCGTTTCACACGAAAGAAACATGAATTTGTCAGTTTGAATAGTTGAAAACAGCGTTTTTCTATGTTTTTGCAAGTTTAAAACAGCAATTTTATCGTCATTTCTCATAAATCGCCGTTTCACACGAAAGAAACATGAATTTGTCAGTTTGAATAGTTAAAAACAGCGTTTTTCTATGTTTTTGCAAGTTTAAAACAGCAATTTTATCGTCATTTCTCATAAATCGCCGTTTCACACGAAAGAAACATGAATTTGTCAGTTTGAATAGTTCAAAACAGCGTTTTTCTATGTTTTTGCAAGTTTAAAACAGCAATTTTATCGTCATTTCTCATAAATCGCCGTTTCACACGAAAGAAACATGAATTTGTCAGTTTGAATAGTTCAAAACAGCGTTTTTCTATGTTTTTTCATGTTTAAAACAGCAATTTTATCGTCATTTCTCATAAATCGCCGTTTCACATGAAAGAAACATGAATTTGTCAGTTTGAATAGTTGAAAACAGCGTTTTTCTATGTTTTTGCAAGTTTAAAACAGCAATTTTATCGTCATTTCTCATAAATCGCCGTTTCACACGAAAGAAACATGAATTTGTGAGTTTGAATAGTTCAAAACAGCGTTTTTCTATGTTTTTGCAAGTTTAAAACAGCAATTTTATCGTCATTTCTCATAAAACGCCGTTTCACACGAAAGAAGAATTTGTCAGTTTGAATAGTTAAAAACAGCGTTTTTCTATGTTTTTGCAAGTTTAAAACAGCAATTTTATCGTCATTTCTCATAAATCGCCGTTTCACACGAAAGAAACCTGAATTTATCAGTTTGAATAGTTAAAAACAGCGTTTTTCTATGTTTTTTCATGTTTAAAACAGCAATTTTATCGTCATTTCTCATAAATCGCCGTTTCACACGAAAGAAACATGAATTTATCAGTTTGAATAGTTAAAAACAGCGTTTTTCTATGTTTTTGCAAGTTTAAAACAGCAATTTTATCGTCATTTCTCATAAATCGCCGTTTCACAAGAAAGAAACATGAATTTATCAGTTTGAATAGTTAAAAACAGCGTTTTTCTATGTTTTTTCATGTTTAAAACAGCAATTTTATCGTCATTTCTCATATATCGCCGTTTCACACGAAAGAAACATGAATTTGTCAGTTTGAATAGTTGAAAACAGCGTTTTTCTATGTTTTTGCAAGTTTAAAACAGCAATTTTTTCGTCATTTCTCATAAATCGCCGTTTCACACGAAAGAAACATGAATTTGTGAGTTTGAATAGTTCAAAACAGCGTTTTTCTATGTTTTTGCAAGTTTAAAACAGCAATTTTATCGTCATTTCTCATAAATCGCCGTTTCACACGAAAGAAACATGAATTTGTCAGTTTGAATAGTTAAAAACAGCGTTTTTCTATGTTTTTGCAAGTTTAAAACAGCAATTTTATCGTCATTTCTCATAAATCGCCGTTTCACACGAAAGAAACATGAATTTATCAGTTTGAATAGTTCAAAACAGCGTTTTTCTATGTTTTTGCAAGTTTAAAACAGCAGTTTTATCGTGATTTCACAAAAATCCACCGTTTCGAACGAAAGAAAACTGAATTTATCAGATTGAATAGTTAAAAACAGCGTTTATCTATGTTTTTGCAAGTTTAAAACAGCAATTTTATCGTCATTTCTCATAAATCGCCGTTTCACACGAAAGAAACATGAATTTGTCAGTTTGAATAGTTCAAAACAGCGTTTTTCTATGTTTTTTCATGTTTAAAACAGCAATTTTATCGTCATTTCTCATAAATCGCCGTTTCACACGAAAGAAACATGAATTTGTCAGTTTGATTAGTTGAAAACAGCGTTTTTCTATGTTTTTGCAAGTTTAAAACAGCAATTTTATCGTCATTTCTCATAAATCGCCGTTTCACACGAAAGAAACATGAATTTGTGAGTTTGAATAGTTCAAAACAGCGTTTTTCTATGTTTTTGCAAGTTTAAAACAGCAATTTTATCGTCATTTCTCATAAAACGCCGTTTCACACGAAAGAAACATGAATTTGTCAGTTTGAATAGTTAAAAACAGCGTTTTTCTATGTTTTTGCAAGTTTAAAACAGCAATTTTATCGTCTTTTCTCATAAATCGCCGTTTCACACGACAGAAACCTGAATTTATCAGTTTGAATAGTTAAAAACAGCGTTTTTCTATGTTTTTTCATGTTTAAAACAGCAATTTTATCGTCATTTCTCATAAATCGCCGTTTCACACGAAAGAAACATGAATTTATCAGTTTGAATAGTTAAAAACAGCGTTTTTCTATGTTTTTGCAAGTTTAAAACAGCAATTTTATCGTCATTTCTCATAAATCGCCGTTTCACAAGAAAGAAACATGAATTTATCAGTTTGAATAGTTAAAAACAGCGTTTTTCTATGTTTTTTCATGTTTAAAACAGCAATTTTATCGTCATTTCTCATATATCGCCGTTTCACACGAAAGAAACATGAATTTGTCAGTTTGAACAGTTGAAAACAGCGTTTTTCTATGTTTTTGCAAGTTTAAAACAGCAATTTTATCGTCATTTCTCATAAAACGCCGTTTCACACGAAAGAAACATGAATTTGTCAGTTTGAATAGTTTAGAACAGCGTTTTTCTATGTTTTTTCATGTTTAAAACAGCAATTTTATCGTCATTTCTCATAAATCGCCGTTTCACACGAAAGAAACATGAATTTGTCAGTTTGAATAGTTGAAAACAGCGTTTTTCTATGTTTTTGCAAGTTTAAAACAGCAATTTTATCGTCATTTCTCATAAATCGCCGTTTCACACGAAAGAAACATGAATTTGTGAGTTTGAATAGTTCAAAACAGCGTTTTTCTATGTTTTTGCAAGTTTTAAAACAGCAATTTTATCGTCATTTCTCATAAAACGCCGTTTCACACGAAAGAAACATGAATTTGTCAGTTTGAATAGTTAAAAACAGCGTTTTTCTATGTTTTTGCAAGTTTAAAACAGCAATTTTATCGTCATTTCTCATAAATCGCCGTTTCACACGAAAGAAACCTGAATTTATCAGTTTGAATAGTTAAAAAACAGCGTTTTTCTATGTTTTTTCATGTTTAAAACAGAAATTTTATCGTCATTTCTCATAAATCGCCGTTTCACACGAAAGAAACATGAATTTATCAGTTTGAATAGTTAAAAACAGCGTTTTTCTATGTTTTTGCAAGTTTAAAACAGCAATTTTATCGTCATTTCTCATAAATCGCCGTTTCACAAGAAAGAAACTTGAATTTATCAGTTTGAATAGTTAAAAACAGCGTTTTTCTATGTTTTTTCATGTTTAAAACAGCAATTTTATCGTCATTTCTCATATATCGCCGTTTCACACGAAAGAAACATGAATTTGTCAGTGTGAATAGTTGAAAACAGCGTTTTTCTATGTTTTTGCAAGTTTAAAACAGCAATTTTTTCGTCATTTCTCATAAATCGCCGTTTCACACGAAAGAAACATGAATTTGTCAGTTTGAATAGTTAAAAACAGCGTTTTTCTGTGTTTTTGCAAGTTTAAAACAGCAATTTTATCGTCATTTCTCATAAATCGCCGTTTCACACGAAAGAAACATGAATTTGTCAGTTTGAATAGTTCAAAACAGCGTTTTTCTATGTTTTTGCAAGTTTAAAACAGCAATTTTATCGTCATTTCTCATAAATCGCCGTTTCACACGAAAGAAACATGAATTTGTCAGTTTGAATAGTTCAAAACAGCGTTTTTCTATGTTTTTGCAAGTTTAAAACAGCAATTTTATCGTCATTTCTCATAAATCGCCGTTTCACACGAAAGAAACATGAATTTATCAGTTTGAATAGTTCAAAACAGCGTTTTTCTATGTTTTTGCAAGTTTAAAACAGCAGTTTTATCGTGATTTCACAAGAATCCACCGTTTCGAACGAAAGAAAACTGAATTTATCAGATTGAATAGTTAAAAACAGCGTTTATCTATGTTTTTGCAAGTTTAAAACAGCAATTTTATCGTCATTTCTCATAAATCGCCGTTTCACACGAAAGAAACATGAATTTGTCAGTTTGAATAGTTCAAAACAGCGTTTTTCTATGTTTTTGCAAGTTTAAAACAGCAATTTTATCGTCATTTCTCATAAATCGCCGTTTCACACGAAAGAAACATGAATTTGTCAGTTTGAATAGTTCAAAACAGCGTTTTTCTATGTTTAAAACAGCAATTTTATCGTCATTTCTCATAAATCGCCGTTTCACACGAAAGAAACATGAATTTGTCAGTTTGAATAGTTGAAAACAGCGTTTTTCTATGTTTTTGCAAGTTTAAAACAGCAATTTTATCGTCATTTCTCATAAATCGCCGTTTCACACGAAAGAAACATGAATTTGTGAGTTTGAATAGTTCAAAACAGCGTTTTTCTATGTTTTTGCAAGTTTAAAACAGCAATTTTATCGTCATTTCTCATAAATCGCCGTTTCACACGAAAGAAACATGAATTTGTCAGTTTGAATAGTTAAAAACAGCGTTTTTCTATGTTTTTGCAAGTTTAAAACAGCAATTTTATCGTCATTTCTCATAAATCGCCGTTTCACACGAAAGAAACATGAATTTATCAGTTTGAATAGTTCAAAACAGCGTTTTTCTATGTTTTTGCAAGTTTAAAACAGCAGTTTTATCGTGATTTCACAAAAATCCACCGTTTCGAACGAAAGAAAACTGAATTTATCAGTTTGAATAGTTAAAAACAGCGTTTTTCTATGTTTTTTCATGTTTAAAACAGCAATTTTATCGTCATTTCTCATATATCGCCGTTTCACACGAAAGAAACATGAATTTGTCAGTTTGAACAGTTGAAAACAGCGTTTTTCTATGTTTTTGCAAGTTTAAAACAGCAATTTTATCGTCATTTCTCATAAAACGCCGTTTCACACGAAAGAAACATGAATTTGTCAGTTTGAATAGTTTAGAACAGCGTTTTTCTATGTTTTTTCATGTTTAAAACAGCAATTTTATCGTCATTTCTCATAAATCGCCGTTTCACACGAAAGAAACATGAATTTGTCAGTTTGAATAGTTGAAAACAGCGTTTTTCTATGTTTTTGCAAGTTTAAAACAGCAATTTTATCGTCATTTCTCATAAATCGCCGTTTCACACGAAAGAAACATGAATTTGTGAGTTTGAATAGTTCAAAACAGCGTTTTTCTATGTTTTTGCAAGTTTAAAACAGCAATTTTATCGTCATTTCTCATAAAACGCCGTTTCACACGAAAGAAACATGAATTTGTCAGTTTGAATAGTTAAAAACAGCGTTTTTCTATGTTTTTGCAAGTTTAAAACAGCAATTTTATCGTCATTTCTCATAAATCGCCGTTTCACACGAAAGAAACCTGAATTTATCAGTTTGAATAGTTAAAAACAGCGTTTTTCTATGTTTTTTCATGTTTAAAACAGAAATTTTATCGTCATTTCTCATAAATCGCCGTTTCACACGAAAGAAACATGAATTTATCAGTTTGAATAGTTAAAAACAGCGTTTTTCTATGTTTTTGCAAGTTTAAAACAGCAATTTTATCGTCATTTCTCATAAATCGCCGTTTCACAAGAAAGAAACTTGAATTTATCAGTTTGAATAGTTAAAAACAGCGTTTTTCTATGTTTTTTCATGTTTAAAACAGCAATTTTATCGTCATTTCTCATATATCGCCGTTTCACACGAAAGAAACATGAATTTGTCAGTGTGAATAGTTGAAAACAGCGTTTTTCTATGTTTTTGCAAGTTTAAAACAGCAATTTTTTCGTCATTTCTCATAAATCGCCGTTTCACACGAAAGAAACATGAATTTGTCAGTTTGAATAGTTAAAAACAGCGTTTTTCTGTGTTTTTGCAAGTTTAAAACAGCAATTTTATCGTCATTTCTCATAAATCGCCGTTTCACACGAAAGAAACATGAATTTGTCAGTTTGAATAGTTCAAAACAGCGTTTTTCTATGTTTTTGCAAGTTTAAAACAGCAATTTTATCGTCATTTCTCATAAATCGCCGTTTCACACGAAAGAAACATGAATTTGTCAGTTTGAATAGTTCAAAACAGCGTTTTTCTATGTTTTTGCAAGTTTAAAACAGCAATTTTATCGTCATTTCTCATAAATCGCCGTTTCACACGAAAGAAACATGAATTTATCAGTTTGAATAGTTCAAAACAGCGTTTTTCTATGTTTTTGCAAGTTTAAAACAGCAGTTTTATCGTGATTTCACAAGAATCCACCGTTTCGAACGAAAGAAAACTGAATTTATCAGATTGAATAGTTAAAAACAGCGTTTATCTATGTTTTTGCAAGTTTAAAACAGCAATTTTATCGTCATTTCTCATAAATCGCCGTTTCACACGAAAGAAACATGAATTTGTCAGTTTGAATAGTTCAAAACAGCGTTTTTCTATGTTTTTGCAAGTTTAAAACAGCAATTTTATCGTCATTTCTCATAAATCGCCGTTTCACACGAAAGAAACATGAATTTGTCAGTTTGAATAGTTCAAAACAGCGTTTTTCTATGTTTAAAACAGCAATTTTATCGTCATTTCTCATAAATCGCCGTTTCACACGAAAGAAACATGAATTTGTCAGTTTGAATAGTTGAAAACAGCGTTTTTCTATGTTTTTGCAAGTTTAAAACAGCAATTTTATCGTCATTTCTCATAAATCGCCGTTTCACACGAAAGAAACATGAATTTGTGAGTTTGAATAGTTCAAAACAGCGTTTTTCTATGTTTTTGCAAGTTTAAAACAGCAATTTTATCGTCATTTCTCATAAATCGCCGTTTCACACGAAAGAAACATGAATTTGTCAGTTTGAATAGTTAAAAACAGCGTTTTTCTATGTTTTTGCAAGTTTAAAACAGCAATTTTATCGTCATTTCTCATAAATCGCCGTTTCACACGAAAGAAACATGAATTTATCAGTTTGAATAGTTCAAAACAGCGTTTTTCTATGTTTTTGCAAGTTTAAAACAGCAGTTTTATCGTGATTTCACAAAAATCCACCGTTTCGAACGAAAGAAAACTGAATTTATCAGATTGAATAGTTAAAAACAGCGTTTATCTATGTTTTTGCAAGTTTAAAACAGCAATTTTATCGTCATTTCTCATAAATCGCCGTTTCACACGAAAGAAACATGAATTTGTCAGTTTGAATAGTTCAAAACAGCGTTTTTCTATGTTTTTTCATGTTTAAAACAGCAATTTTATCGTCATTTCTCATAAATTGCCGTTTCACACGAAAGAAACATGAATTTGTCAGTTTGATTAGTTGAAAACAGCGTTTTTCTATGTTTTTGCAAGTTTAAAACAGCAATTTTATCGTCATTTCTCATAAATCGCCGTTTCACACGAAAGAAACATGAATTTGTGAGTTTGAATAGTTCAAAACAGCGTTTTTCTATGTTTTTGCAAGTTTAAAACAGCAATTTTATCGTCATTTCTCATAAAACGCCGTTTCACACGAAAGAAACATGAATTTGTCAGTTTGAATAGTTAAAAACAGCGTTTTTCTATGTTTTTGCAAGTTTAAAACAGCAATTTTATCGTCTTTTCTCATAAATCGCCGTTTCACACGACAGAAACCTGAATTTATCAGTTTGAATAGTTAAAAACAGCGTTTTTCTATGTTTTTTCATGTTTAAAACAGCAATTTTATCGTCATTTCTCATAAATCGCCGTTTCACACGAAAGAAACATGAATTTATCAGTTTGAATAGTTAAAAACAGCGTTTTTCTATGTTTTTGCAAGTTTAAAACAGCAATTTTATCGTCATTTCTCATAAATCGCCGTTTCACAAGAAAGAAACATGAATTTATCAGTTTGAATAGTTAAAAACAGCGTTTTTCTATGTTTTTTCATGTTTAAAACAGCAATTTTATCGTCATTTCTCATATATCGCCGTTTCACACGAAAGAAACATGAATTTGTCAGTTTGAACAGTTGAAAACAGCGTTTTTCTATGTTTTTGCAAGTTTAAAACAGCAATTTTATCGTCATTTCTCATAAAACGCCGTTTCACACGAAAGAAACATGAATTTGTCAGTTTGAATAGTTTAGAACAGCGTTTTTCTATGTTTTTTCATGTTTAAAACAGCAATTTTATCGTCATTTCTCATAAATCGCCGTTTCACACGAAAGAAACATGAATTTGTCAGTTTGAATAGTTGAAAACAGCGTTTTTCTATGTTTTTGCAAGTTTAAAACAGCAATTTTATCGTCATTTCTCATAAATCGCCGTTTCACACGAAAGAAACATGAATTTGTGAGTTTGAATAGTTCAAAACAGCGTTTTTCTATGTTTTTGCAAGTTTAAAACAGCAATTTTATCGTCATTTCTCATAAAACGCCGTTTCACACGAAAGAAACATGAATTTGTCAGTTTGAATAGTTAAAAACAGCGTTTTTCTATGTTTTTGCAAGTTTAAAACAGCAATTTTATCGTCATTTCTCATAAATCGCCGTTTCACACGAAAGAAACCTGAATTTATCAGTTTGAATAGTTAAAAACAGCGTTTTTCTATGTTTTTTCATGTTTAAAACAGAAATTTTATCGTCATTTCTCATAAATCGCCGTTTCACACGAAAGAAACATGAATTTATCAGTTTGAATAGTTAAAAACAGCGTTTTTCTATGTTTTTGCAAGTTTAAAACAGCAATTTTATCGTCATTTCTCATAAATCGCCGTTTCACAAGAAAGAAACTTGAATTTATCAGTTTGAATAGTTAAAAACAGCGTTTTTCTATGTTTTTTCATGTTTAAAACAGCAATTTTATCGTCATTTCTCATATATCGCCGTTTCACACGAAAGAAACATGAATTTGTCAGTGTGAATAGTTGAAAACAGCGTTTTTCTATGTTTTTGCAAGTTTAAAACAGCAATTTTTTCGTCATTTCTCATAAATCGCCGTTTCACACGAAAGAAACATGAATTTGTCAGTTTGAATAGTTAAAAACAGCGTTTTTCTATGTTTTTGCAAGTTTAAAACAGCAATTTTATCGTCATTTCTCATAAATCGCCGTTTCACACGAAAGAAACATGAATTTGTCAGTTTGAATAGTTCAAAACAGCGTTTTTCTATGTTTTTGCAAGTTTAAAACAGCAATTTTATCGTCATTTCTCATAAATCGCCGTTTCACACGAAAGAAACATGAATTTGTCAATTTGAATAGTTGAAAACAGCGTTTTTCTATGTTTTTGCAAGTTTAAAACAGCAATTTTATCGTCATTTCTCATAAATCGCCGTTTCACACGAAAGAAACATGAATTTGTGAGTTTGAATAGTTCAAAACAGCGTTTTTCTATGTTTTTGCAAGTTTAAAACAGCAATTTTATCGTCATTTCTCATAAAACGCCGTTTCACACGAAAGAAACATGAATTTGTCAGTTTGAATAGTTAAAAACAGCGTTTTTCTATGTTTTTGCAAGTTTAAAACAGCAATTTTATCGTCATTTCTCATAAATCGCCGTTTCACACGAAAGAAACCTGAATTTATCAGTTTGAATAGTTAAAAACAGCGTTTTTCTATGTTTTTTCATGTTTAAAACAGAAATTTTATCGTCATTTCTCATAAATCGCCGTTTCACACGAAAGAAACATGAATTTATCAGTTTGAATAGTTAAAAACAGCGTTTTTCTATGTTTTTGCAAGTTTAAAACAGCAATTTTATCGTCATTTCTCATAAATCGCCGTTTCACAAGAAAGAAACTTGAATTTATCAGTTTGAATAGTTAAAAACAGCGTTTTTCTATGTTTTTTCATGTTTAAAACAGCAATTTTATCGTCATTTCTCATATATCGCCGTTTCACACGAAAGAAACATGAATTTGTCAGTGTGAATAGTTGAAAACAGCGTTTTTCTATGTTTTTGCAAGTTTAAAACAGCAATTTTTTCGTCATTTCTCATAAATCGCCGTTTCACACGAAAGAAACATGAATTTGTCAGTTTGAATAGTTAAAAACAGCGTTTTTCTATGTTTTTGCAAGTTTAAAACAGCAATTTTATCGTCATTTCTCATAAATCGCCGTTTCACACGAAAGAAACATGAATTTGTCAGTTTGAATAGTTCAAAACAGCGTTTTTATATGTTTTTGCAAGTTTAAAACAGCAATTTTATCGTCATTTCTCATAAATCGCCGTTTCACACGAAAGAAACATGAATTTGTCAGTTTGAATAGTTCAAAACAGCGTTTTTCTATGTTTTTGCAAGTTTAAAACAGCAATTTTATCGTCATTTCTCATAAATCGCCGTTTCACAAGAAAGAAACTTGAATTTATCAGTTTGAATAGTTCAAAACAGCGTTTTTCTATGTTTTTTTCATGTTTAAAACAGCAATTTTATCGTCATTTCTCATATATCGCCGTTTCACACGAAAGAAACATGAATTTGTCAGTTTGAATAGTTGAAAACAGCGTTTTTCTATGTTTTTGCAAGTTTAAAACAGCAATTTTTTCGTCATTTCTCATAAATCGCCGTTTCACACGAAAGAAACATGAATTTGTCAGTTTGAATAGTTAAAAACAGCGTTTTTCTATGTTTTTGCAAGTTTAAAACAGCAATTTTATCGTCATTTCTCATAAATCGCCGTTTCACACGAAAGAAACATGAATTTGTCAGTTTGAATAGTTCAAAACAGCGTTTTTCTATGTTTTTGCAAGTTTAAAACAGCAATTTTATCGTCATTTCTCATAAATCGCCGTTTCACACGAAAGAAACATGAATTTGTCAGTTTGAATAGTTCAAAACAGCGTTTTTCTATGTTTTTGCAAGTTTAAAACAGCAATTTTATCGTCATTTCTCATAAATCGCCGTTTCACACGAAAGAAACATGAATTTATCAGTTTGAATAGTTCAAAACAGCGTTTTTCTATGTTTTTGCAAGTTTAAAACAGCAGTTTTATCGTGATTTCACAAGAATCCACCGTTTCGAACGAAAGAAAACTGAATTTATCAGATTGAATAGTTAAAAACAGCGTTTATCTATGTTTTTGCAAGTTTAAAACAGCAATTTTATCGTCATTTCTCATAAATCGCCGTTTCACAAGAAAGAAACATGAATTTGTCAGTTTGAATAGTTCAAAACAGCGTTTTTCTATGTTTTTGCAAGTTTAAAACAGCAATTTTATCGTCATTTCTCATAAATCGCCGTTTCACACGAAAGAAACATGAATTTGTCAGTTTGAATAGTTCAAAACAGCGTTTTTCTATGTTTAAAACAGCAATTTTATCGTCATTTCTCATAAATCGCCGTTTCACACGAAAGAAACATGAATTTGTCAGTTTGAATAGTTGAAAACAGCGTTTTTCTATGTTTTTGCAAGTTTAAAACAGCAATTTTATCGTCATTTCTCATAAATCGCCGTTTCACACGAAAGAAACATGAATTTGTGAGTTTGAATAGTTCAAAACAGCGTTTTTCTATGTTTTTGCAAGTTTAAACCAGCAATTTTATCGTCATTTCTCATAAAACGCCGTTTCACACGAAAGAAACATGAATTTGTCAGTTTGAATAGTTAAAAACAGCGTTTTTCTATGCTTTTGCAAGTTTAAAACAGCAATTTTATCGTCATTTCTCATAAATCGCCGTTTCACACGAAAGAAACCTGAATTTATCAGTTTGAATAGTTAAAAACAGCGTTTTTCTATGTTTTTTCATGTTTAAAACAGAAATTTTATCGTCATTTCTCATAAATCGCCGTTTCACACGAAAGAAACATGAATTTATCAGTTTGAATAGTTAAAAACAGCGTTTTTCTATGTTTTTGCAAGTTTAAAACAGCAATTTTATCGTCATTTCTCATAAATCGCCGTTTCACAAGAAAGAAACTTGAATTTATCAGTTTGAATAGTTAAAAACAGCGTTTTTCTATGTTTTTTCATGTTTAAAACAGCAATTTTATCGTCATTTCTCATATATCGCCGTTTCACACGAAAGAAACATGAATTTGTCAGTTTGAATAGTTGAAAACAGCGTTTTTCTATGTTTTTGCAAGTTTAAAACAGCAATTTTATCGTCATTTCTCATAAATCGCCGTTTCACACGAAAGAAACATGAATTTGTCAGTTTGAATAGTTAAAAACAGCGTTTTTCTATGTTTTTGCAAGTTTAAAACAGCAATTTTATCGTCATTTCTCATAAATCGCCGTTTCACACGAAAGAAACATGAATTTGTCAGTTTGAATAGTTCAAAACAGCGTTTTTCTATGTTTTTGCAAGTTTAAAACAGCAATTTTATCGTCATTTCTCATAAATCGCCGTTTCACACGAAAGAAACATGAATTTGTCAGTTTGAATAGTTCAAAACAGCGTTTTTCTATGTTTTTGCAAGTTTAAAACAGCAATTTTATCGTCATTTCTCATAAATCGCCGTTTCACACGAAAGAAACATGAATTTATCAGTTTGAATAGTTCAAAACAGCGTTTTTCTATGTTTTTGCAAGTTTAAAACAGCAGTTTTATCGTGATTTCACAAGAATCCACCGTTTCGAACGAAAGAAAACTGAATTTATCAGATTGAATAGTTAAAAACAGCGTTTATCTATGTTTTTGCAAGTTTAAAACAGCAATTTTATCGTCATTTCTCATAAATCGCCGTTTCACACGAAAGAAACATGAATTTGTCAGTTTGAATAGTTCAAAACAGCGTTTTTCTATGTTTTTGCAAGTTTAAAACAGCAATTTTATCGTCATTTCTCATAAATCGCCGTTTCACACGAAAGAAACATGAATTTGTCAGTTTGAATAGTTCAAAACAGCGTTTTTCTATGTTTAAAACAGCAATTTTATCGTCATTTCTCATAAATCGCCGTTTCACACGAAAGAAACATGAATTTGTCAGTTTGAATAGTTGAAAACAGCGTTTTTCTATGTTTTTGCAAGTTTATAACAGCAATTTTATCGTCATTTCTCATAAATCGCCGTTTCACACGAAAGAAACATGAATTTGTGAGTTTGAATAGTTCAAAACAGCGTTTTTCTATGTTTTTGCAAGTTTAAAACAGCAATTTTATCGTCATTTCTCATAAAACGCCGTTTCACACGAAAGAAACATGAATTTGTCAGTTTGAATAGTTAAAAACAGCGTTTTTCTATGTTTTTGCAAGTTTAAAACAGCAATTTTATCGTCATTTCTCATAAATCGCCGTTTCACACGAAAGAAACCTGAATTTATCAGTTTGAATAGTTAAAAACAGCGTTTTTCTATGTTTTTTCATGTTTAAAACAGCAATTTTATCGTCATTTCTCATAAATCGCCGTTTCACACGAAAGAAACATGAATTTGTCAGTTTGAATAGTTCAAAACAGCGTTTTTCTATGTTTTTGCAAGTTTAAAACAGCAATTTTATAGTCATTTCTCATAAATCGCCGTTTCACACGAAAGAAACATGAATTTGTCAGTTTGAATAGTTCAAAACAGCGTTTTTCTATGTTTATTCATGTTTAAAACAGCAATTTTATCGTCATTTCTCATAAATCGCCGTTTCACACGAAAGAAACATGAATTTGTCAGTTTGAATAGTTTAAAACAGCGTTTTTCTATGTTTTTGCAAGTTTAAAACAGCAATTTTATCGTCATTTCTCATAAATCGCCGTTTCACACGAGAGAAACATGAATTTGTGAGTTTGAATAGTTCAAAACAGCGTTTTTCTATGTTTTTGCAAGTTTAAAACAGCAATTTTATCGTCATTTCTCATAAAACGCCGTTTCACACGAAAGAAACATGAATTTGTCAGTTTGAATAGTTAAAAACAGCGTTTTTCTATGTTTTTGCAAGTTTAAAACAGCAATTTTATCGTCATTTCTCATAAATCGCCGTTTCACACGAAAGAAACCTGAATTTATCAGTTTGAATAGTTAAAAACAGCGTTTTTCTATGTTTTTTCATGTTTAAAACAGAAATTTTATCGTCATTTCTCATAAATCGCCGTTTCACACGAAAGAAACATGAATTTATCAGTTTGAATAGTTAAAAACAGCGTTTTTCTATGTTTTTGCAAGTTTAAAACAGCAATTTTATCGTCATTTCTCATAAATCGCCGTTTCACAAGAAAGAAACATGAATTTATCAGTTTGAATAGTTAAAAACAGCGTTTTTCTATGTTTTTTCATGTTTAAAACAGCAATTTTATCGTCATTTCATATATATCGCCGTTTCACACGAAAGAAACATGAATTTGTCAGTTTGAATAGTTGAAAACAGCGTTTTTCTACGTTTTTGCAAGTTTAAAACAGCAATTTTATCGTCATTTCTCATAAATCGCCGTTTCACACGAAAGAAACATGAATTTGTCAGTTTGAATAGTTCAAAACAGCGTTTTTCTATGTTTTTGCAAGTTTAAAACAGCAATTTTATCGTGATTTCTCATAAATCGCCGTTTCACACGAAAGAAACATGAATTTATCAGTTTGAATAGTTCAAAACAGCGTTTTTCTATGTTTTTGCAAGTTTAAAACAGCAGTTTTATCGTGATTTCACAAGAATCCACCGTTTCGAACGAAAGAAAACTGAATTTATCAGATTGAATAGTTAAAAACAGCGTTTATCTATGTTTTTGCAAGTTTAAAACAGCAATTTTATCGTCATTTCTCATAAATCGCCGTTTCACACGAAAGAAACATGAATTTGTCAGTTTGAATAGTTCAAAACAGCGTTTTTCTATGTTTTTGCAAGTTTAAAACAGCAATTTTATCGTCATTTCTCATAAATCGCCGTTTCACACGAAAGAAACATGAATTTGTCAGTTTGAATAGTTCAAAACAGCGTTTTTCTATGTTTAAAACAGCAATTTTATCGTCATTTCTCATAAATCGCCGTTTCACACGAAAGAAACATGAATTTGTCAGTTTGAATAGTTGAAAACAGCGTTTTTCTATGTTTTTGCAAGTTTAAAACAGCAATTTTATCGTCATTTCTCATAAATCGCCGTTTCACACGAAAGAAACATGAATTTGTGAGTTTGAATAGTTCAAAACAGCGTTTTTCTATGTTTTTGCAAGTTTAAAACAGCAATTTTATCGTCATTTCTCATAAAACGCCGTTTCACACGAAAGAAACATGAATTTGTCAGTTTGAATAGTTAAAAACAGCGTTTTTCTATGTTTTTGCAAGTTTAAAACAGCAATTTTATCGTCATTTCTCATAAATCGCCGTTTCACACGAAAGAAACCTGAATTTATCAGTTTGAATAGTTAAAAACAGCGTTTTTCTATGTTTTTTCATGTTTAAAACAGAAATTTTATCGTCATTTCTCATAAATCGCCGTTTCACACGAAAGAAACATGAATTTATCAGTTTAAATAATTAAAAACAGGGTTTTTCTATGTTTTTGCAAGTTTAAAACAGCAATTTTATCGTCATTTCTCATAAATCGCCGTTTCACAAGAAAGAAACTTGAATTTATCAGTTTGAATAGTTAAAAACAGCGTTTTTCTATGTTTTTTCATGTTTAAAACAGCAATTTTATCGTCATTTCTCATATATCGCCGTTTCACACGAAAGAAACATGAATTTGTCAGTTTGAATTGTTGAAAACAGCGTTTTTCTATGTTTTTGCAAGTTTAAAACAGCAATTTTATCGTCATTTCTCATAAATCGCCGTTTCACACGAAAGAAACATGAATTTGTCAGTTTGAATAGTTAAAAACAGCGTTTTTCTATGTTTTTGCAAGTTTAAAACAGCAATTTTATCGTCATTTCTCATAAATCGCCGTTTCACACGAAAGAAACATGAATTTGTCAGTTTGAATAGTTCAAAACAGCGTTTTTCTATGTTTTTGCAAGTTTAAAACAGCAATTTTATCGTCATTTCTCATAAATCGCCGTTTCACACGAAAGAAACATGAATTTGTCAGTTTGAATAGTTCAAAACAGAGTTTTTCTATGTTTTTGCAAGTTTAAAACAGCAATTTTATCGTCATTTCTCATAAATCGCCGTTTCACACGAAAGAAACATGAATTTATCAGTTTGAATAGTTCAAAACAGCGTTTTTCTATGTTTTTGCAAGTTTAAAACAGCAGTTTTATCGTGATTTCACAAGAATCCACCGTTTCGAACGAAAGAAAACTGAATTTATCAGATTGAATAGTTAAAAACAGCGTTTATCTATGTTTTTGCAAGTTTAAAACAGCAATTTTATCGTCATTTCTCATAAATCGCCGTTTCACACGAAAGAAACATGAATTTGTCAGTTTGAATAGTTCAAAACAGCGTTTTTCTATGTTTTTGCAAGTTTAAAACAGCAATTTTATCGTCATTTCTCATAAATCGCCGTTTCACACGAAAGAAACATGAATTTGTCAGTTTGAATAGTTCAAAACAGCGTTTTTCTATGTTTAAAACAGCAATTTTATCGTCATTTCTCATAAATCGCCGTTTCACACGAAAGAAACATGAATTTGTCAGTTTGAATAGTTGAAAACAGCGTTTTTCTATGTTTTTGCAAGTTTAAAACAGCAATTTTATCGTCATTTCTCATAAATCGCCGTTTCACACGAAAGAAACATGAATTTGTGAGTTTGAATAGTTCAAAACAGCGTTTTTCTATGTTTTTGCAAGTTTAAAACAGCAATTTTATCGTCATTTCTCATAAAACGCCGTTTCACACGAAAGAAACATGAATTTGTCAGTTTGAATAGTTAAAAACAGCGTTTTTCTATGTTTTTGCAAGTTTAAAACAGCAATTTTATCGTCATTTCTCATAAATCGCCGTTTCACACGAAAGAAACCTGAATTTATCAGTTTGAATAGTTAAAAACAGCGTTTTTCTATGTTTTTTCATGTTTAAAACAGCAATTTTATCGTCATTTCTCATAAATCGCCGTTTCACACGAAAGAAACATGAATTTGTCAGTTTGAATAGTTCAAAACAGCGTTTTTCTATGTTTTTGCAAGTTTAAAACAGCAATTTTATAGTCATTTCTCATAAATCGCCGTTTCACACGAAAGAAACATGAATTTGTCAGTTTGAATAGTTCAAAACAGCGTTTTTCTATGTTTATTCATGTTTAAAACAGCAATTTTATCGTCATTTCTCATAAATCGCCGTTTCACACGAAAGAAACATGAATTTGTCAGTTTGAATAGTTTAAAACAGCGTTTTTCTATGTTTTTGCAAGTTTAAAACAGCAATTTTATCGTCATTTCTCATAAATCGCCGTTTCACACGAGAGAAACATGAATTTGTGAGTTTGAATAGTTCAAAACAGCGTTTTTCTATGTTTTTGCAAGTTTAAAACAGCAATTTTATCGTCATTTCTCATAAAACGCCGTTTCACACGAAAGAAACATGAATTTGTCAGTTTGAATAGTTAAAAACAGCGTTTTTCTATGTTTTTGCAAGTTTAAAACAGCAATTTTATCGTCATTTCTCATAAATCGCCGTTTCACACGAAAGAAACCTGAATTTATCAGTTTGAATAGTTAAAAACAGCGTTTTTCTATGTTTTTTCATGTTTAAAACAGAAATTTTATCGTCATTTCTCATAAATCGCCGTTTCACACGAAAGAAACATGAATTTATCAGTTTGAATAGTTAAAAACAGCGTTTTTCTATGTTTTTGCAAGTTTAAAACAGCAATTTTATCGTCATTTCTCATAAATCGCCGTTTCACAAGAAAGAAACATGAATTTATCAGTTTGAATAGTTAAAAACAGCGTTTTTCTATGTTTTTTCATGTTTAAAACAGCAATTTTATCGTCATTTCATATATATCGCCGTTTCACACGAAAGAAACATGAATTTGTCAGTTTGAATAGTTGAAAACAGCGTTTTTCTACGTTTTTGCAAGTTTAAAACAGCAATTTTATCGTCATTTCTCATAAATCGCCGTTTCACACGAAAGAAACATGAATTTGTCAGTTTGAATAGTTCAAAACAGCGTTTTTCTATGTTTTTGCAAGTTTAAAACAGCAATTTTATCGTCATTTCTCATAAATCGCCGTTTCACACGAAAGAAACATGAATTTGTCAGTTTGAATAGTTAAAAACAGCGTTTTTCTATGTTTTTGCAAGTTTAAAACAGCAATTTTATCGTCATTTCTCATAAATCGCCGTTTCACACGAAAGAAACATGAATTTATCAGTTTGAATAGTTAAAAAAGCGTTTTTCTATGTTTTTGCAAGTTTAAAACAGCAGTTTTATCGTGATTTCACAAAAATCCACCGTTTCGAACGAAAGAAAACTGAATTTATCAGATTGAATAGTTAAAAACAGCGTTTATCTATGTTTTTGCAAGTTTAAAACAGCAATTTTATCGTCATTTCTCATAAATCGCCGTTTCACACGAAAGAAACATGAATTTGTCAGTTTGAATAGTTCAAAACAGCGTTTTTCTATGTTTTTGCAAGTTTAAAACAGCAATTTTATCGTCATTTCTCATAAATCGCCGTTTCACACGAAAGAAACATGAATTTGTCAGTTTGAATAGTTCAAAACAGCGTTTTTCTATGTTTTTTCATGTTTAAAACAGCAATTTTATCGTCATTTCTCATAAATCGCCGTTTCACACGAAAGAAACATGAATTTGTCAGTTTGAATAGTTGAAAACAGCGTTTTTCTATGTTTTTGCAAGTTTAAAACAGCAATTTTATCGTCATTTCTCATAAATCGCCGTTTCACACGAAAGAAACATGAATTTGTGAGTTTGAATAGTTCAAAACAGCGTTTTTCTATGTTTTTGCAAGTTTAAAACAGCAATTTTATCGTCATTTCTCATAAATCGCCGTTTCACACGAAAGAAACATGAATTTGTCAGTTTGAATAGTTAAAAACAGCGTTTTTCTATGTTTTTGCAAGTTTAAAACAGCAATTTTATCGTCATTTCTCATAAATCGCCGTTTCACACGAAAGAAACATGAATTTGTCAGTTTGAATAGTTAAAAACAGCGTTTTTCTATGTTTTTGCAAGTTTAAAACAGCAATTTTATCGTCATTTCTCATAAATCGCCGTTTCACACGAAAGAAACCTGAATTTATCAGTTTGAATAGTTAAAAACAGCGTTTTTCTATGTTTTTTCATGTTTAAAACAGCAATTTTATCGTCATTTCCCATAAATCGCCGTTTCACACGAAAGAAACATGAATTTATCAGTTTGAATAGTTAAAAACAGCGTTTTTCTATGTTTTTGCAAGTTTAAAACAGCAATTTTATCGTCATTTCTCATAAATCGCCGTTTCACAAGAAAGAAACATGAATTTATCAGTTTGAATAGTTAAAAACAGCATTTTTCTATGTTTTTTCATGTTCAAAACAGCAATTTTATCGTCATTTCTCATATATCGCCGTTTCACACGAAAGAAACATGAATTTGTCAGTTTGAATAGTTGAAAACAGCGTTTTTCTATGTTTTTGCAAGTTTAAAACAGCAATTTTATCGTCATTTCTCATAAATCGCCGTTTCACACGAAAAAAACATGAATTTGTCAGTTTGAATAGTTCAAAACAGCGGTTTTCTATGTTTTTGCAAGTTTAAAACAGCAATTTTATCGTCATTTCTCATAAATCGCCGTTTCACACGAAAGAAACATGAATTTGTCAGTTTGAATAGTTCAAAACAGCGTTTTTCTATGTTTTTTCATGTTTAAAACAGCAATTTTATAGTCATTTCTCATAAATCGCCGTTTCACACGAAAGAAACATGAATTTGTCAGTTTGAATAGTTGAAAACAGCGTTTTTCTATGTTTTTGCAAGTTTAAAACAGCAATTTTATCGTCATTTCTCATAAATCGCCGTTTCACACGAAAGAAACATGAATTTGTGAGTTTGAATAGTTCAAAACAGCGTTTTTCTATGTTTTTGCAAGTTTAAAACAGCAATTTTATCGTCATTTCTCATAAATCGCCGTTTCACACGAAAGAAACATGAATTTGTCAGTTTGAATAGTTCAAAACAGCGTTTTTCTATGTTTTTGCAAGTTTAAAACAGCAATTTTATCGTCATTTCTCATAAATCGCCGTTTCACACGAAAGAAACATGAATTTGTCAGTTTGAATAGTTCAAAACAGCGTTTTTCTATGTTTAAAACAGCAATTTTATCGTCATTTCTCATAAATCGCCGTTTCACACGAAAGAAACATGAATTTGTCAGTTTGAATAGTTGAAAACAGCGTTTTTCTATGTTTTTGCAAGTTTAAAACAGCAATTTTATCGTCATTTCTCATAAATCGCCGTTTCACACGAAAGAAACATGAATTTGTCAGTTTGAATAGTTAAAAACAGCGTTTTTCTATGTTTTTGCAAGTTTAAAACAGCAATTTTATCGTCATTTCTCATAAATCGCCGTTTCACAAGAAAGAAACATGAATTTATCAGTTTGAATAGTTAAAAACAGCGTTTTTCTATGTTTTTTCATGTTTAAAACAGCAATTTTATCGTCATTTCTCATATATCGCCGTTTCACACGAAAGAAACATGAATTTGTCAGTTTGAATAGTTGAAAACAGCGTTTTTCTATGTTTTTGCAAGTTTAAAACAGCAATTTTATCGTCATTTCTCATAAATCGCCGTTTCACACGAAAAAAACATGAATTTGTCAGTTTGAATAGTTCAAAACAGCGGTTTTCTATGTTTTTGCAAGTTTAAAACAGCAATTTTATCGTCATTTCTCATAAATCGCCGTTTCACACGAAAGAAACATGAATTTGTCAGTTTGAATAGTTCAAAACAGCGTTTTTCTATGTTTTAAAACAGCAATTTTATCGTCATTTCTCATAAATCGCCGTTTCACACGAAAGAAACATGAATTTGTCAGTTTGAATAGTTGAAAACAGCGTTTTTCTATGTTTTTGCAAGTTTAAAACAGCAATTTATCGTCATTTCTCATAAATCGCCGTTTCACACGAAAGAAACATGAATTTGTGAGTTTGAATAGTTCAAAACAGCGTTTTTCTATGTTTTTGCAAGTTTAAAACAGCAATTTTATCGTCATTTCTCATAAAACGCCGTTTCACACGAAAGAAACATGAATTTGTCAGTTTGAATAGTTAAAAACAGCGTTTTTCTATGTTTTTGCAAGTTTAAAACAGCAATTTTATCGTCATTTCTCATAAATCGCCGTTTTCACACGAAAGAAACCTGAATTTATCAGTTTGAATAGTTAAAAACAGCGTTTTTCTATGTTTTTTCATGTTTAAAACAGAAATTTTATCGTCATTTCTCATAAATCGCCGTTTCACACGAAAGAAACATGAATTTATCAGTTTGAATAGTTAAAAACAGCGTTTTTCTATGTTTTTGCAAGTTTAAAACAGCAATTTTATCGTCATTTCTCATAAATCGCCGTTTCACAAGAAAGAAACTTGAATTTATCAGTTTGAATAGTTAAAAACAGCGTTTTTCTATGTTTTTTCATGTTTAAAACAGCAATTTTATCGTCATTTCTCATATTATA
>CAWWDY010002623.1:0-28492 GCA_963942605.1 Poecilus cupreus
GACAGTTTAAATACTTGAAAACGGTGTTTTGTATGCTTTTGCATGCTTAAAAGAGCATTTTTATCTTGCTTTCACCAACATTAGCTATTATACACGACAGAAACATGAATATGACAGTTTAATTACTTGAAAACAGCATTTTGTATGTTTTTGCAAGTTGAAAACAGCTATTTTATCTTGATTTTGCAAACATAAGCCATTACACACGACATATACATGAATATGACGGTTTAAATTCTTGAAAACGGTGTTTTGTATGCTTTTGCATGCTTAAAACAGAATTTTTATGTTGCTTTCACCAACATTAGCTATTAAACACGACAGAAACATTAATTTGACACTTTAAATACTTGAAAACGGTGTTTTGTATGCTTCTGCATGCTTAAAACAGCATTTTTATCTTGCTTTCACCAACATTAGCCATTACACACGACATATACATGAATATGACAATTTAAATACTTATGGGGTAAATAGCTCCGTGGTAACGTGTCGGACTGTGGATCGTGAGATCCTCAGTTCGAATCCCACTGCCGACAGTTACAAATTTAAATATACCCCTGTGGTTCCCCCTCCACAACTTTGGGGGCTATGACTTGACTGCTGGTAACCGCATTTCATACGCTAAAATATATCACCTACCGAGATCTGCGCAAGCAGAGTGCCACACCCTTAATGGGTAAAAGGCGTGATGATATATTTATTTTTATTTATTTTATATAAATACTTGAAAACTGCATTTTTTATGTTTTTGCATGCTGAAAACAGCTATTTTATCTTGATTTTGCAAACATAAGACATTACACACGACATATACATGAATATGACAGTTTAAATACTTGAAAACGGTGTTTTGTTTGCTTTTGCATGCTTAAAACAGCATTTTTATCTTGCTTTCAACAACATTAGCTATTATACACGACAGAAACATGAATATGACAGTTTAAATACTTGAAAACAGCATTTTGTATGTTTTTGCATGCTGATAACAGCTATTTTATCTTGATTATGCAAACATAAGCCATTACACACGACATATACATGAATATGACAGTTTAAATACTTGAAAACGGTGTTCTGTATTCTTTTGCATGCTTAATACAGCATTTTTATCTTGCTTTCACCAACATTAGCTATTATACACGACAGAAACATGAATATGACAGTATATATACTTGAAAACAGCATTTTATATGTTTTTGCAAGCTGAAAACAGCTATTTTATCTTGATTTTGCAAACATAAGCCATTATACACGACATATACATGAATATGACAGTTTAAAAACTTGAAACGGTGTTTTGTATGCTTTTGCATGCTTAAAACAGCATTTTTGTTTTACTTTAACCAACATTAGCTATTATACACGACAGAAACATGAATATGACAGTTTAAATACTTGAAAACTTTGTTTTGTATGCTTTTGCATGCTTAAAACAGCATTTTTATCTTGATTTCACCAACATTAGCTATTATACACGACAAAAACATGAATATGACAGTTTAAATACTTGAAAACGGTGTTTTGTATGCTTTTGCATGCTTAAAACAGCATTTTTATCTTGCTTTTACCAACATTGGCTATTATACATGACAGAATCATGAATATGACAGTTTAAATACTTGAAAACAGCATTTTGTATGTTTTTGCAAGCTGAAAACAGCTATTTTATCTTGATTTTGCAAACATAAGCCATTACACACGACATATATATGAATATGACAGTTTAAATACTTGAAAACGGTGTTTTGTATGCTTTTGCATGCTTAAAACTGCATTTTTATATTGCTTTCACCAACATTAGCTATTATACACGACAGAAACATGAATATGGCAGTTTAAATACTGGAAAACAGCATTTTGTATGTTTTTGCAAGCTAAAAACAACTATTTTATCTTGATTTTGCAAACATAAGCCATTACACACGACATATACATGAATATGACAGTTTAAATACGTAAAAACGGTGTTTTGTATGCTTTTACATGTTTAAAACAGCATTTTTATCTTGCATTCACCAACATTAGCTATTATACACGACAGAAACATGAATATGACAGTTTAGATACTTGAAAATAGCATTTGGTATGTTTTTGCAAGCTGAAAACAGCTCTTTTATCTTGATTTTGCAAACATAAGCCATTACACACGACATATACATGAATATGACAGTTTAAATACTTAAAAACGGTATTTTGTTTGCTTTTGCATGCTTAGAACAGCATTTTTAGCTTGTTTTCACCAACATAAGCTATTATACACGACAGAAACATGAATATGACAGTTTAGATACTTGAAAATAGCATTTTGTATGTTTTTGCAAGCTGAAAACAGCTATTTTATCTTAATTTTGCAAACATAAGCCATTACACACGACATATACATGAATATGACAGTTTAAATACTTAAAAACGGTATTTTGTTTGCTTTTGCATGCTTAGAACAACATTTTTAGCTTGCTTTCACAAACATTAGCTATTATACACGACAGAAACATGAATATGACAGTTTAAATACTTGAAAACGGTGTTTTGTATGCTTTTGCATGCTTAAAACAGCATTTTTATATTGCTTTCACCAACATTAGCTATTATACACGACAGAAACATGAATATGACAGTTTAAATACTTGAAAACGGTGTTTTGTATGCTTTTGCATGCTTAAAACAGCATTTTTATCTTGCTTTCACCAACATAAGCCATTACACACGACATATACATGAATATGACAATTTAAATACTTGAAAACAGCATTTTGTATGTTTTTGCAAGCTGAAAACAGCAATTTTATCTTGATTTTGCAAACATAAGCCATTACACACGACATATACATTAATATGACAGTTTAAATACTTGAAAACGGTGGTTTGTATGCTTTTGCATGCTTAAAACAGCATTTTTATCTTGCTTTCACCAACATTAGCTATTATACACGACAGAAACTTGAATATGACAGTTTAAATACTTGAAAACAGCATTTTGTATGTTTTTGCAAGCTGAAAACAGCTATTTTATCCTGATTTTGCAAACATAAGCCATTACACACGACATATACATGAATATGACATTTTAAATACTTGAAAACGGTGTTTTGTATGCTTTTGCATACTTAAAACAGCATTTTTATCTTGCTTTCACCAACATTAGCCATTACACGCGACATATACATGATTATGACAATTTAAATACTTGAAAACAGCATTTTGTATGTTTTTGCAAGCTGAAAACAGCTATTTTATATTGATTTTACAAACATAAGCCATTACACACGACATATACATTAATATGACAGTTTAAATACTTGAAAACCGTGTTATGTATGCTTTTGCATGCTTAGAACAGCATTTTTATCTTGCTTTCACCAACATTAGCTATTATACACGACAGAAACATGAATATGACAGTTTAAATACTTGAAAACTTTGTTTTGTATGCTTTTGCATGATTAAAACAGCATTTTTATCTTGATTTCACCAACATTAGCTATTATACACGACAAAAACATGAATATGAAAGTTTAAATACTTGAAAACGGTGTTTTGTATGCTTTTGCATGCTTAAAACAGCATTTTTATCTTGCTTTCACCAACATTGGCTATTATACATGACAGAATCATGAATATGACAGTTTAAATACTTGAAAACAGCATTTTGTATGTTTTTGCAAGCTGAAAACAGCTATTTTATCTTGATTTTGCAAACATAAGCCATTACACACGACATATATATGAATATGACAGTTTAAATACTTGAGAACGGTGTTTTGTATGCTTTTGCATGCTTAAAACTGCATTTTTATATTGCTTTCACCAACATTAGCTATTATACACGACAGAAACATGAATATGGCAGTTTAAATACTGGAAAACAGCATTTTGTATGTTTTTGCAAGCTGAAAACAACTATTTTATCTTGATTTTGCAAACATAAGCCATTACACACGACATATACATGAATATGACAGTTTAAATACGTAAAAACGGTGTTTTGTATGCTTTTACATGTTTAAAACAGCATTTTTATCTTGCATTCACCAACATTAGCTATTATACACGACAGAAACATGAATATGACAGTTTAGATACTTGAAAATAGCATTTTGTATGTTTTTGCAAGCTGAAAACAGCTCTTTTATCTTGATTTTGCAAACATAAGCCATTACACACGACATATACATGAATATGACAGTTTAAATACTTAAAAACGGTATTTTGTTTGCTTTTGCATGCTTAGAACAGCATTTTTAGCTTGCTTTCACCAACATAAGCTATTATACACGACAGAAACATGAATATGACAGTTTAGATACTTGAAAATAGCATTTTGTATGTTTTTGCAAGCTGAAAACAGCTATTTTATCTTGATTTTGCAAACATAAGCCATTACACACGACATATACATGAATATGACAGTTAAAATACTTAAAAACGGTATTTTGTTTGCTTTTGCATGCTTAGAACAACATTTTTAGCTTGCTTTCACAAACATTAGCTATTATACACGACAGAAACATGAATATGACAGTTTAAATACTTGAAAACGGTGTTTTGTATGCTTTTGCATGCTTAAAATAGCATTTTTATATTGCTTTCACCAACATTAGCTATTATACACGACAGAAACATGAATATGACAGTTTAAATACTTGAAAACGGTGTTTTGTATGCTTTTGCATGCTTAAAACAGCATTTTTATCTTGCTTTCACCAACATAAGCCATTACACACGACATATACATGAATATGACAATTTAAATACTTGAAAACAGCATTTTGTATGTTTTTGCAAGCTGAAAACAGCTATTTTATCTTGTTTTCACCGACATTAGCTATTATACATGACAGAAACTTGAATATGACAGTTTAAATACTTGAAAACAGCATTTTGTATGTTTTTGCAAGCTGAAAACAGCTATTTTATATTGATTTTACAAACATAAGCCATTACACACGACATATACATTAATATGACAGTTTAAATACTTGAAAACCGTGTTATGTATGCTTTTGCATGCTTAGAACAGCATTTTTATCTTGCTTTCACCAACATTAGCTAGTATACACGGCAGAAACATGAATATGACAGTTTAAATACTTGAAAACGGTGTTTTGTATGCTTTTGCATGCTTAAAACAGCATTTTTATCTTGCTTTCACCAACATTAGCCATTACACACGACATATACAGGAATATGACAATTTATGTACTTGAAAACAGCATTTTGTATGTTTTTGCAAGCTGAAAACAGCTATTTTATTTTGGTTTTGCAAACATAAGCCATTACACACGACATATACATAAATGTGACAGTTTAAATACTTGAAAACGGTTTTTTGTATGCTTTTGCATGCTTAAAAGAGCATTTTTATCTTGCTTTCACAAACATTAGCTATTATACACGACAGAAACATGAATATGACAGTTTAAATACTTGAAAACAGCATTTTGTATGTTTTTGCATGCTGATAACAGCTATTTTATCTTGATTTTGCAAACATAAGCCATTACACACGACATATACATGAATATGACAGTTTAAATACTTGAAAACGGTGTTTTGTTTGCTTTTGCATGCTTAAAACAGCATTTTTTGCTTGCTTTCACCAACATTAGATATTATACACGACAGAAACATGAATATGACAAATTAAATACTTGAAAACAGCATTTTGTATGTTTTTGCAAGCTGAAAACAGCTATTTTATCTTGATTTTGCAAACATAAGCCATTACACACGACATATATATGAATATGACAGTTTAAATACTTGAAAACGGTGTTTTGTATGCTTTTGCATGCTTAAAACTGCATTTTTATATTGCTTTCACCAACATTAGCTATTATACACGACAGAAACATGAATATGGCAGTTTAAATACTGGAAAACAGCATTTTGTATGTTTTTGCAAGCTGAAAACAACTATTTTATCTTGATTTTGCAAACATAAGCCATTACACACGACATATACATGAATATGACAGTTTAAATACTTAAAAACGGTATTTTGTTTGCTTTTGCATGCTTAGAACAGCATTTTTAGCTTGCTTTCACCAACATTAGCTATTATACACGACAGAAACATGAATATGACAGTTTAGATACTTGAAAATAGCATTTTGTATGTTTTTGCAAGCTGAAAACAGCTATTTTATCTTGATTTTGCAAACATAAGCCATTACACACGACATATACATAAATATGACAGTTTAAATACTTAAAAACGGTATTTTGTTTGCTTTTGCATGCTTAGAACAACATTTTTAGCTTGCTTTCACCAACATTAGCTATTATACACGACAGAGACATGAATATGACAGTTTAAATACTTGAAAACGGTGTTTTGTATGCTTTTGCATGCTTAAAACAGCATTTTTATCTTGCTTTCAACAACATTAGCTATTATACACGACAGAAACATGAATATGACAGTTTATATACTTGAAAACAGCATTTTGTATGTTCTTGCAAGCTGAAAACAGCTATTTTATCTTGATTTTGCAAATACAAGCCATTACACACGACATATACATGAATATGACAGTTTAAATACTTGAGAACGGTGTTTTGTATGCTTTTGCATGCTTAAAACAGCATTTTTATCTTGCTTTGACAAACATTAGCTATTATACACGACAGAAACTTGAATATGACAGTTTAAATACTTGAAAACAGCATTTTGTATGTTTCTGCAAGCTGAAAACAGCTTTTTTATCTTGATTTTGCAAACAAAAGCCATTACACACGACATATATATGAATATGACAGTTTAAATACTTGAAAACCGTGTTTTTTATGCTTTTGCATGCTTAAAAGAGCATTTTTATCTTGCTTTTACCAACATTAGCTATTATACACGACAGAAACATGAATATGACAGTTTAAATACTTGAAAACGGTGTTTTGTATGCTTTTGCATGCTTAAAACAGCATTTTTATATTGCTTTCACCAACATTAGCTATTATACACGACAGAAACATGAATATGACAGTTTAAATACTTGAAAACGGTGTTTTGTATGCTTTTGCATGCTTAAAACAGCATTTTTATCTTGCTTTCACCAACATAAGCCATTACACACGACATATACATGAATATGACAATTTAAATACTTGAAAACAGCATTTTGTATGTTTTTGCAAGCTGAAAACAGCAATTTTATCTTGATTTTGCAAACATAAGCCATTACACACGACATATACATTAATATGACAGTTTAAATACTTGAAAACGGTGGTTTGTATGCTTTTGCATGCTTAAAACAGCATTTTTATCTTACTTTCACCAACATTAGCTATTATACACGACAGAAACTTGAATATGACAGTTTAAATACTTGAAAACAGCATTTTGTATGTTTTTGCAAGCTGAAAACAGCTATTTTATCCTGATTTTGCAAACATAAGCCATTACACACGACATATACATGAATATGACATTTTAAATACTTGAAAACGGTGTTTTGTATGCTTTTGCATACTTAAAACAGCATTTTTATCTTGCTTTCACCAACATTAGCCATTACACGCGACATATACATGAATATGACAATTTAAATACTTGAAAACAGCATTTTGTATGTTTTTGCAAGCTGAAAACAGCTATTTTATATTGATTTTACAAACATAAGCCATTACACACGACATATACATTAATATGACAGTTTAAATACTTGAAAACCGTGTTATGTATGCTTTTGCATGCTTAGAACAGCATTTTTATCTTGCTTTCACCAACATTAGCTATTATACACGACAGAAACATGAATATGACAGTTTAAATACTTGAAAACTTTGTTTTGTATGCTTTTGCATGATTAAAACAGCATTTTTATCTTGATTTCACCAACATTAGCTATTATACACGACAAAAACATGAATATGAAAATTTAAATACTTGAAAACGGTGTTTTGTATGCTTTTGCATGCTTAAAACAGCATTTTTATCTTGCTTTCACCAACATTGGCTATTATACATTACAGAATCATGAATATGACAGTTTAAATACTTGAAAACAGCATTTTGTATGTTTTTGCAAGCTGAAAACAGCTATTTTATCTTGATTTTGCAAACATAAGCCATTACACACAACATATATATGAATATGACAGTTTAAATACTTGAGAACGGTGTTTTGTATGCTTTTGCATGCTTAAAACTGCATTTTTATATTGCTTTCACCAACATTAGCTATTATACACGACAGAAACATGAATATGGCAGTTTAAATACTGGAAAACAGCATTTTGTATGTTTTTGCAAGCTGAAAACAACTATTTTATCTTGATTTTGCAAACATAAGCCATTACACACGACATATACATGAATATGACAGTTTAAATACGTAAAAACGGTGTTTTGTATGCTTTTACATGTTTAAAACAGCATTTTTATCTTGCATTCACCAACATTAGCTATTATACACGACAGGAACATGAATATGACAGTTTAGATACTTGAAAATAGCATTTTGTATGTTTTTGCAAGCTGAAAACAGCTCTTTTATCTTGATTTTGCAAACATAAGCCATTACACACGACATATACATGAATATGACAGTTTAAATACTTAAAAACGGTATTTTGTTTGCTTTTGCATGCTTAGAACAGCATTTTTAGCTTGCTTTCACCAACATAAGCTATTATACACGACAGAAACATGAATATGACAGTTTAGATACTTGAAAATAGCATTTTGTATGTTTTTGCAAGCTGAAAACAGCTATTTTATCTTGATTTTGCAAACATAAGCCATTACACACGACATATACATGAATATGACAGTTTAAATACTTAAAAACGGTATTTTGTTTGCTTTTGCATGCTTAGAACAACATTTTTAGCTTGCTTTCACAAACATTAGCTATTATACACGACAGAAACATGAATATGACAGTTTAAATACTTGAAAACGGTGTTTTGTATGCTTTTGCATGCTTAAAACAGCATTTTTATATTGCTTTCACCAACATTAGCTATTATACACGACAGAAACATGAATATGACAGTTTAAATACTTGAAAACGGTGTTTTGTATGCTTTTGCATGCTTAAAACAGCATTTTTATCTTGCTTTCACCAACATAAGCCATTACACACGACATATACATGAATATGACAATTTAAATACTTGAAAACAGCATTTTGTATGTTTTTGCAAGCTGAAAACAGCTATTTTATCTTGTTTTCACCAACATTAGCTATTATACATGACAGAAACTTGAATATGACAGTTTAAATACTTGAAAACAGCATTTTGTATGTTTTTGCAAGCTGAAAACAGCTATTTTATATTGATTTTACAAACATAAGCCATTACACACGACATATACATTAATATGACAGTTTAAATACTTGAAAACCGTGTTATGTATGCTTTTGCATGCTTAGAACAGCATTTTTATCTTGCTTTCACCAACATTAGCTATTATACACGACAGAAACTTGAATATGACAGTTTAAATACTTGAAAACAGCATTTTGTATGTTTTTGCAAGCTGAAAACAGCTATTTTATCCTGATTTTGCAAACATAAGCCATTACACACGACATATACATGAATATGACATTTTAAATACTTTAAAACGGTGTTTTGTATGCTTTTGCATGCTTAACACAGCATTTTTATCTTGCTTTCACCAACATTAGCTAGTATACACGGCAGAAACATGAATATGACAGTTTAAATACTTGAAAACGGTGTTTTGTATGCTTTTGCATGCTTAAAACAGCATTTTTATCTTGCTTTCACCAACATTAGCCATTACACACGACATATACAGGAATATGACAATTTATGTACTTGAAAACAGCATTTTGTATGTTTTTGCAAGCTGAAAACAGCTATTTTATTTTGGTTTTGCAAACATAAGCCATTACACACGACATATACATAAATGTGACAGTTTAAATACTTGAAAACGGTTTTTTGTATGCTTTTGCATGCTTAAAAGAGCATTTTTATCTTGCTTTCAACAACATTAGCTATTATACACGACAGAAACATGAATATGACAGTTTAAATACTTGAAAACAGCATTTTGTATGTTTTTGCATGCTGATAACAGCTATTTTATCTTGATTTTGTAAAAATAAGCCATTACACACGACATATACATGAATATGACAGTTTAAATACTTGAAAACGGTGTTTTGTTTGCTTTTGCATGCTTAAAACAGCATTTTTTGCTTGCTTTCACCAACATTAGATATTATACACGACAGAAACATGAATATGACAAATTAAATACTTGAAAACAGAATTTTGTATGTTTTTGCAAGCTGAAAACAGCTATTTTATCTTGATTTTGCAAACATAAGCCATTACACACGACATATATATGAATATGACAGTTTAAATACTTGAAAACGGTGTTTTGTATGCTTTTGCATGCTTAAAACTGCATTTTTATATTGCTTTCACCAACATTAGCTATTATACACGACAGAAACATGAATATGGCAGTTTAAATACTGGAAAACAGCATTTTGTATGTTTTTGCAAGCTGAAAACAACTATTTTATCTTGATTTTGCAAACATAAGCCATTACACACGACATATACATGAATATGACAGTTTAAATACGTAAAAACGGTGTTTTGTATGCTTTTGCATGTTTAAAACAGCATTTTTATCTTGCATTCACCAACATTAGCTATTATACACGACAGAAACATGAATAAGACAGTTTAGATACTTGAAAATAGCATTTTGTATGTTTTTGCAAGCTGAAAACAGCTCTTTTATCTTGATTTTGCAAACATAAGCCATTACACACGACATATACATGAATATGACAGTTTAAATACTTAAAAACGATATTTTGTTTGCTTTTGCATGCTTAGAACAGCATTTTTAGCTTGCTTTCACCAACATAAGCTATTATACACGACAGAAACATGAATATGACAGTTTAGATACTTGAAAATAGCATTTTGTATGTTTTTGCAAGCTGAAAACAGCTATTTTATCTTGATTTTGCAAACATAAGCCATTACACAAGACATATACATGAATATGACAGTTTAAATACTTAAAAACGGTATTTTGTTTGCTTTTGCATGCTTAGAACAACATTTTTAGCTTGCTTTCACCAACATTAGCTATTATACACGACAGAAACATGAATATGACAGTTTAAATACTTGAAAACGGTGTTTTGTATGCTTTTGCATGCTTAAAACAGCATTTTTATCTTGCTTTCACCAACATTAGCCATTACACACGACATATACAGGAATATGACAATTTATGTACTTGAAAACAGCATTTTGTATGTTTTTGCAAGCTGAAAACAGCTATTTTATTTTGGTTTTGCAAACATAAGCCATTACACACGACATATACATAAATGTGACAGTTTAAATACTTGAAAACGGTGTTTTGTATGCTTTTGCATGCTTAAAACAGAATTTTTATGTTGCTTTCACCAACATTAGCTATTAAACACGACAGAAACATTAATTTGACACTTTAAATACTTGAAAACGGTGTTTTGTATGCTTCTGCATGCTTAAAACAGCATTTTTATCTTGCTTTCACCAACATTAGCCATTACACACGACATATACATGAATATGACAATTTAAATACTTATGGGGTAAATAGCTCCGTGGTAACGTGTCGGACTGTGGATCGTGAGATCCTCAGTTCGAATCCCACTGCCGACAGTTTCAAATTTAAATATACCCCTGTGGTTCCCCCTCCACTAACAACTTTGAGGGCTATGACTTGACTGCTGGTAACCGCATTTCATACGCTAAAATATATCACCTACCGAGATCTGCGCAAGCAGAGTGCCACACCCTTAATGGGTAAAAGGCGTGATGATATATTTATTTTTATTTATTTTATATAAATACTTGAAAACTGCATTTTTTATGTTTTTGCATGCTGAAAACAGCTATTTTATCTTGATTTTGCAAACATAAGCCATTACACACGACATATACATGAATATGACAGTTTAAATACTTGAAAACGGTGTTTTGTTTGCTTTTGCATGCTTAAAACAGCATTTTTATCTTGCTTTCAACAACATTAGCTATTATACACGACAGAAACATGAATATAACAGTTTAAATACTTGAAAACAGCATTTTGTATGTTTTTGCATACTGATAACAGCTATTTTATCTTGATTTTGCAAACATAAGCCATTACACACGACATATACATGAATATGACAGTTTAAATACTTGAAAACGGTGTTTTGTTTGCTTTTGCATGCGTAAAACAGCATTTTTTGCTTGCTTTCACCAACATTAGATATTATACACGACAGAAACATGAATATGACAAATTAAATACTTGAAAACAGAATTTTGTATGTTTTTGCAAGCTGAAAACAGCTATTTTATCTTGATTTTGCAAACATAAGCCATTACACACGACATATATATGAATATGACAGTTTAAATACGTAAAACCGGTGTTTTGTATGCTTTTGCATGTTTAAAACAGCATTTTTATCTTGCTTTCACCAACATTAGCCATTACACACGACATATACAGGAATATGACAATTTATGTACTTGAAAACAGCATTTTGTATGTTTTTGCAAGCTGAAAACAGCTATTTTATTTTGGTTTTGCAAACATAAGCCATTACACACGACATATACATGAATATGACAGTTTAAATACTTAAAAACGGTATTTTGTTTGCTTTTGCATGCTTAGAACAACATTTTTAGCTTGCTTTCACCAACATTAGCTATTATACACGACAGAAACATGAATATGACAGTTTAAATACTTGAAAACGGTGTTTTGTATGCTTTTGCATGCTTAAAACAGCATTTTTATCTTGCTTTCACCAACATTAGCCATTACACACGACATATACAGGAATATGACAATTTATGTACTTGAAAACAGCATTTTGTATGTTTTTGCAAGCTGAAAACAGCTATTTTATTTTGGTTTTGCAAACATAAGCCATTACACACGACATATACATGAATATGACAGTTTAAATACTTAAAAACGGTTTTTTGTATGCTTTTGCATGCATAAAAGAGCATTTTTATCTTGCTTTCACCAACATTAGCTATTATACACGACAGAAACATGAATATGACAGTTTAATTACTTGAAAACAGCATTTTGTATGTTTTTGCAAGTTGAAAACAGCTATTTTATCTTGATTTTGCAAACATAAGCCATTACACACGACATATAATAATAATAATAATAAATTTCTTTATTGACAAAAGGAGTCAAAGGCGAGGTTCAGCCAAGGCTGTTCTTCCACCTAACCTTACAAAATATAAACATTACATAATATATATATAAACAGTTTTATAAAAGTTGAATAAAACCAAAAGGTACACAACTGAGAAAAGTATAAATTTAAGAATGATCATATATGTAAAAATAAAGAAAGAAAAAATACAAAAAATAAATTGATTTGTCGATCTTACGAATCACAGAGAAAAATATCGTGACGAATACAATTTTGATTTAAAACGAGCAAAACATGTTTTTAATATGTTTTCGGAAAGAAATCATAGACAGAGCCCTTAATGAATGAGGAATAGTATTATATAACGATGGTGCTAAATATGAGAAAGAACCCTTGTACTTTGATTTTCTAAAGGATGGTACTATAAAAAGATCTTTTATTCTAAGGGTATAATTGTATTCCTTTTCAATTAACTTGTCCAGCAAGTAAGAGGGAGTTCTTGTCAGATAAATTTTGTGTACCAGACACAGATACGCAATTTTCATTCTTTCATCAACTGAAGGTATTTTAGCCATCTCTCGATATTTTGTTATATGGTCATATTTACGCACCCCGTATACAAATCGTAAACATGAATTCTGGAATAGTGTAATTCTGTTTTTGTCGGCCACCGTGAGATTTGGTACATATGTGCTAGCACAGTAATCAAAAATTGGTATGATAAGTGAATTTATCAGTTGTAGCCTAACTGATGTGCTGAGGTCGTATCTAAAATGATAAAGATGGCGCAATTTTAGTCGTGCAGCAGCAAGTTTTTTGTTTAAATGTTCTTTAAAGTTTATGTCTTTATCTACATGAACACCTAGGATTTTAGTACTTGTAGTACGTCTCAGTGAAACGCCATCCAAAGTTATATCTGGCAGCAAACCACAGTGACCAACAACCAATAAAGACGACTTATTATTGTTAATTTTGAGACCATTGCTCCCTATCCACGATACCAATTTGTCTAATTCATTATTTACTATTGCACACTGCTCGTTGATGCACGATGGATCAATTGTTGCCAGAATTTGGGTATCATCGGCGTATGTGTGGGCAGTACTAAAATTAAATATTGATGGCATATCTGCAACATAAATAAGGAAAAACAAGGGCCCCAAAATAGACCCTTGTGGAACACCGCAATCAAGGGGAAAAATCGACGAGTTACGCGTTTCTTCAGTTGTTGACATGCTAACAAGAAAATGCCTATCATATAAATAACTTTCGCACCATTTTATTGCTGCATTTGAAAAATTATAATATTTCAACTTCGCTATTAACATACTATAATTTACCATGTCAAATGCTTTGGAAAAGTCAACCTGAATTAGTAATGAAATATTGCTGTCATCAAAATTTTTTATTAAAGTATCCGTGATATTTAACAGACACGTGTTTGTAGAATGACCAGCTCTGAAACCAGATTGATTAACCGGCAAAATATTCTTCTCCACTACATATGACATAATTTGATCGCAGCATACTTTTTCTATAACTTTAGACATGGCAGGCAAAATGCTGATAGGTCGCAGATCATCAAGTGTAGAACAAGTCTTTTGTTTAGCTATTGGCCTTATGGTTGCAATTTTCCAAACATCAGGCACTACACCTTCCAGAATGCATGTATTCACGATGTGCGTAATATAATCAATAATAATTGGTAATGCAATTAATATCATTTGTAACGAGATTCCATCCACACCCACAGCATTCGATTTTAGCTTATGCAAAATTTTATTTACAGTGTCACTGTCTGTACATTTAAATTCGAATGACTCACCCGTCCGATCAAAATTTTTATTGTTTAAAAATGCACTCATTAACGTAGAATCCGTGACAGGAGTAGCTATATTATTTGTTATATGGTGCCCGTAATTGTCAGGATTACAAAGGTCTTCTGGAATATCATTTTCAGTATTTTCTGTGACACCTACACGTCTAAGACTTTTCCATAATTTGCCAGAATTTCCAGAATTATTGTTAATTTCACACTCCAAGTATGCTTGTTTCTCTCTGCGTATTGCAGTTGTTGTTAAATTTCGTAACTGTTTGTAATAATTATGTTTAGCTTCTGTTTTGTCTTTTTTGTACGCAACGAGAGCTTTGTCTCTTTTATTCTGCATAATTTTGATTACTGGAGTAATCCACGGACAATAATTCTTAGACGTTCTGGCAGTTTTTGTAGGTGCATGCTTGTCAAATAAGAGTAGAATATTTTTGTTTAAATATTCTAGTTTGTCATTGACATTTTCTAAATACAAAATATTATTCCAGTCAACATCCCGACAATCATCTACAAACTGTTCATTATTAAAATTCTTAAAGTCTCTGTATACGAAGTTTCTTTTCGAAAAAGTCTGTTTAGGAATATTTAGAGTACAAAATACACAGTAATGGTCAGTGAAATCTGTATCATCGATAATACCAGCATATGAACAGAGCGATGTATCAGATATTGCTAAAATATCGAGAAGAGATTTTGAGGCTGGTCTCGTGTAATTATTTATTAATTGATGCATACCGTATGCTGATAACAAGCTTTGAAAAAATGTGGAACGTGCATCATTTAATAATAAATTTACATTAATATCCCCGGTACAAATAACACAGTCCGCCACTGAGGCATACTCTGTAAGTATTGGTTCCAGAACACTTAGATCTTTATATGAATCACAATGTGGGTTATACACAACACCAATTATTAGTTTACAATTATGTAAAGTGATCTGGATCCAAAGATGTTCAATACTGTTATTTGTAGTATCTAACAAATTTAACATTTTGTAATTAATGTTATTACGAACATAAAAAGCGACGCCTCCGCCACGTTTATCTGGTCTTTGTAAACTTATCAAATTGTAATGTTCAATATGAAATAATTGAGCCGGGGAGGTGTCGCTTATCCATGTTTCCGTGACTGCTAAAATATCAAAATTATGATCATACATGAAGTCCTTAAATTTAGAAAAACATGAATTTAATGATCTTACATTAATATGACCACACTTAAAATTGTTTTCAATTACTTGAGAATTACTATTAGAACAAATCATTATTTGGAGGCGATTTATATATTACAAAATAGATGATCGTGAGACAATTATTTTAGATTAATCTGTGGATATCATGCACACTGCTTATTAGTTGTGTTTTAGAATTATCGTCCTTGCGAACAAAAATTTTGCAATTTTTTGTCCACACATATTTAAAACCCTTACCGTCACGGAGATCTTGACGGGCCTGTCTAAGCAGTTGCATATTTGCCGGGGTAAGATGATCATTTACATACACATCATTATTTAAATTATCAATTTTTATGTCCGTAGTTGTAATATTTTTCTTAGCTTTAATAGCACTCAAAAAATTGTCTTTCAAAATACGGGAAACAAATTTTACAACTATGGGCTTATGACGAGTATTCTTACTGTTTGTATTATTAAACAACGGAACCCGGTGAACAGCATCAATGTCACATGTTTTAACTACAACATTTGCTACTGAACCTATATTTGTCACAATGTCCATAACATCTTCATCAGCTCTAGACGGTACGTTATTAATAATAACATTATTCAATCTGGAGTATTGTTCAAGTTCATTTAATTTGTTGGACACTGCAGACACTTCACTTTTTAAAACAGTATTTTCTTTTTTAATTTGCTCCACTTCTTTAAGTTTTAGATTTATCTGTTTTAGTGAGAGTTCAAAGTCTGTAATTTTGTCACTACAAAATTTGACAGATGTAAAAAGTTCATCCAGCTTAACAGTCATTTCAGAAATGATTTCATTCTTCATTTTCGTAAATAAGGCTTGCATGCTATCAGAATCAGTATCATCATTTGTGTCCGTCAAAACAGCTGATATGTTCAAATCAGCCGCCTGTCGACAAACAGTACAGAACCAAACACAACTCTTGTCCTTGAATAAGTCGACTTGAGCTGGAGTCAGTTTAGCACAAGTAGAATGAAATATTCGCGCGCATTTGCCACAGTTGATAGCTGGCGTCCTCTTGCCGATGACTCGGACACAGGCGGCGCAAGGGGAAGTACTCATCATCAACTTGTTTAAACACAAAAATTTTAACTTAAGATGACTTAGCAATAAGTGACTTATGTTTTAAAAAAAATATAAATCGCTTCTGTTGCCGCTGCGTTGGTCGATGGTGAAACAAAACACACTTTCCAAACTGCTGACACTTTGACAATGATATCGCACAAAATTGCAATTTTTTTTACACAAAAAATAACACCAAAAAGAGGAAAATACTGAGCAAAGAAAACTACGTGTGTACACTTTTGACAGCCGGGTGTCTATCCATATCTATCCTATATACATGAATATGACGGTTTAAATTCTTGAAAACGGTGTTTTGTATGCTTTTGCATGCTTAAAACAGAATTTTTATGTTGCTTTCACCAACATTAGCTATTAAACACGACAGAAACATTAATTTGACACTTTAAATACTTGAAAACGGTGTTTTGTATGCTTCTGCATGCTTAAATCAGCATTTTTATCTTGCTTTCACCAACATTAGCCATTACACACGACATATACATGAATATGACAATTTAAATACTTATGGGGTAAATAGCTCCGTGGTAACGTGTCGGACTGTGGATCGTGAGATCCTCAGTTCGAATCCCACTGCCGACAGTTACAAATTTAAATATACCCCTGTGGTTCCCCCTCCACTAACAACTTTGGGGGCTATGACTTGACTGCTGGTAACCGCATTTCATACGCTAAAATATATCACCTACCGAGATCTGCGCAAGCAGAGTGCCACACCCTTAATGGGTAAAAGGCGTGATGATATATTTATTTTTATTTATTTTATATAAGTACTTGAAAACAGCATTTTGTATGTTTTTGCAAGTTGAAAACAGCTATTTTATCTTGATTTTGCAAACATAAGCCATTACACACGACATATACATGAATATGACGGTTTAAATTCTTGAAAACGGTGTTTTGTATGCTTTTGCATGCTTAAAACAGAATTTTTATGTTGCTTTCACCAACATTAGCTATTAAACACGACAGAAACATTAATTTGACACTTTAAATACTTGAAAACGGTGTTTTGTATGCTTCTGCATGCTTAAAACAGCATTTTAATCTTGCTTTCACCAACATTAGCCATTACACACGACATATACATGAATATGACAATTTAAATACTTATGGGGTAAAAAGCTCCGTGGTAACGTGTCGGACTGTGGATCGTGAGATCCTCAGTTCGAATCCCACTGCCGACAGTTACAAATTTAAATATACCCCTGTGGTTCCCCCTCCACTATCAACTTTGGGGGCTATGACTTGACTGCTGGTAACCGCATTTCATACGCTAAAATATATCACCTACCGAGATCTGCGCAAGCAGAGTGCCACACCCTTAATGGGTAAAAGGCGTGATGATATATTTATTTTTATTTATTTTATATAAATACTTGAAAACTGCATTTTTTATGTTTTTGCATGCTGAAAACAGCTATTTTATCTGGATTTTGCAAACATAAGCCATTACACACGACATATACATGAATATGACAGTTTAAATACTTGAAAACGGTGTTTTGTTTGCTTTTGCATGCTTAAAACAGCATTTTTATCTTGCTTTCCACAACATTAGCTATTATACACGACAGAAACATGAATATGACAGTTTAAATACTTGAAAACAGCATTTTGTATGTTTTTGCAAGTTGAAAACAGCTATTTTATCTTGATTTTGCAAACATAAGCCATTACACACGACATATACATGAATATGACGGTTTAAATTCTTGAAAACGGTGTTTTGTATGCTTTTGCATGCTTAAAACAGAATTTTTATGTTGCTTTCACCAACATTAGCTATTAAGCACGACAGAAACATTAATTTGACACTTTAAATACTTGAAAACGGTGTTTTGTATGCTTCTGCATGCTTAAAACAGCATTTTTATCTTGCTTTCACCAACATTAGCCATTACACACGACATATACATGAATATGACAATTTAAATACTTATGGGGTAAATAGCTCCGTGGTAACGTGTCGGACTGTGGATCGTGAGATCCTCAGTTCGAATCCCACTGCCGACAGTTACAAATTTAAATATACCCCTGTGGTTCCCCCTCCACTAACAACTTTGGGGGCTATGACTTGACTGCTGGTAACCGCATTTCATACGCTAAAATATATCACCTACCGAGATCTGCGCAAGCAGAGTGCCACACCCTTAATGGGTAAAAAGGGTGATGATATATTTATTTTTATTTATTTTATATAAATACTTCAAAACTGCATTTTTTATGTTTTTGCATGCTGAAAACAGCTATTTTATCTTGATTTTGCAAACATAAGCCATTACACACGACATATACATGAATATGACAGTTTAAATACTTGAAAACGGTGTTTTGTTTGCTTTTGCATGCTTAAAACAGCATTTTTATCTTGCTTTCAACAACATTAGCTATTATACACGACAGAAACATGAATATGACAGTTTAAATACTTGAAAACAGCATTTTGTATGTTTTTGCATGCTGATAACAGCTATTTTATCTTGATTTTGCAAAAATAAGCCATTACACACGACATATACATGAATATGACAGTTTAAATACTTGAAAACGGTGTTTTGTTTGCTTTTGCATGCTTAAAACAGCATTTTTTGCTTGCTTTCACCAACATTAGATATTATACACGACAGAAACATGAATATGACAAATTAAATACTTGAAAACAGAATTTTGTATGTTTTTGCAAGCTGAAAACAGCTATTTTATCTTGATTTTGCAAACATAAGCCATTACACACGACATATATATGAATATGACAGTTTAAATACTTGAAAACGGTGTTTTGTATGCTTTTGCATGCTTAAAACTGCATTTTTATATTGCTTTCACCAACATTAGCTATTATACACGACAGAAACATGAATATGGCAGTTTAAATACTGGAAAACAGCATTTTGTATGTTTTTGCAAGCTGAAAACAACTATTTTATCTTGATTTTGCAAACATAAGCCATTACACACGACATATACATGAATATGACAGTTTAAATACGTAAAAACGGTGTTTTGTATGCTTTTGCATGTTTAAAACAGCATTTTTATCTTGCATTCACCAACATTAGCTATTATACACGACAGAAACATGAATAAGACAGTTTAGATACTTGAAAATAGCATTTTGTATGTTTTTGCAAGCTGAAAACAGCTCTTTTATCTTGATTTTGCAAACATAAGCCATTACACACGACATATACATGAATATGACAGTTTAAATACTTAAAAACGGTATTTTGTTTGCTTTTGCATGCTTAGAACAGCATTTTTAGCTTGCTTTCACCAACATAAGCTATTATACACGACAGAAACATGAATATGACAGTTTAGATACTTGAAAATAGCATTTTGTATGTTTTTGCAAGCTGAAAACAGCTATTTTATCTTGATTTTGCAAACATAAGCCATTACACACGACATATACATGAATATGACAGTTTAAATACTTAAAAACGGTATTTTGTTTGCTTTTGCATGCTTAGAACAACATTTTTAGCTTGCTTTCACCAACATTAGCTATTATACACGACAGAAACATGAATATGACAGTTTAAATACTTGAAAACGGTGTTTTGTATGCTTTTGCATGCTTAAAACAGCATTTTTATCTTGCTTTCACCAACATTAGCCATTACACACGACATATACAGGAATATGACAATTTATGTACTTGAAAACAGCATTTTGTATGTTTTTGCAAGCTGAAAACAGCTATTTTATTTTGGTTTTGCAAACATAAGCCATTACACACGACATATACATAAATGTGACAGTTTAAATACTTGAAAACGGTGTTTTGTATGCTTTTGCATGCTTAAAACAGAATTTTTATGTTGCTTTCACCAACATTAGCTATTAAACACGACAGAAACATTAATTTGACACTTTAAATACTTGAAAACGGTGTTTTGTATGCTTCTGCATGCTTAAAACAGCATTTTTATCTTGCTTTCACCAACATTAGCCATTACACACGACATATACATGAATATGACAATTTAAATACTTATGGGGTAAATAGCTCCGTGGTAACGTGTCGGACTGTGGATCGTGAGATCCTCAGTTCGAATCCCACTGCCGACAGTTTCAAATTTAAATATACCCCTGTGGTTCCCCCTCCACTAACAACTTTGAGGGCTATGACTTGACTGCTGGTAACCGCATTTCATACGCTAAAATATATCACCTACCGAGATCTGCGCAAGCAGAGTGCCACACCCTTAATGGGTAAAAGGCGTGATGATATATTTATTTTTATTTATTTTATATAAATACTTGAAAACTGCATTTTTTATGTTTTTGCATGCTGAAAACAGCTATTTTATCTTGATTTTGCAAACATAAGCCATTACACACGACATATACATGAATATGACAGTTTAAATACTTGAAAACGGTGTTTTGTTTGCTTTTGCATGCTTAAAACAGCATTTTTATCTTGCTTTCAACAACATTAGCTATTATACACGACAGAAACATGAATATAACAGTTTAAATACTTGAAAACAGCATTTTGTATGTTTTTGCATACTGATAACAGCTATTTTATCTTGATTTTGCAAACATAAGCCATTACACACGACATATACATGAATATGACAGTTTAAATACTTGAAAACGGTGTTTTGTTTGCTTTTGCATGCGTAAAACAGCATTTTTTGCTTGCTTTCACCAACATTAGATATTATACACGACAGAAACATGAATATGACAAATTAAATACTTGAAAACAGAATTTTGTATGTTTTTGCAAGCTGAAAACAGCTATTTTATCTTGATTTTGCAAACATAAGCCATTACACACGACATATATATGAATATGACAGTTTAAATACGTAAAACCGGTGTTTTGTATGCTTTTGCATGTTTAAAACAGCATTTTTATCTTGCATTCACCAACATTAGCTATTATATACGACAGAAACATGAATATGACAGTTTAGATACTTGAAAATAGCATTTTGTATGTTTTTGCAAGCTGAAAACAGCTCTTTTATCTTGATTTTGCAAACATAAGCCATTACACACGACATATACATGAATATGACAGTTTAAATACTTAAAAACGGTATTTTGTTTGCTTTTGCATGCTTAGAACAACATTTTTAGCTTGCTTTCACCAACATTAGCTATTATACACGACAGAAACATGAATATGACAGTTTAAATACTTGAAAACGGTGTTTTGTATGCTTTTGCATGCTTAAAACAGCATTTTTATCTTGCTTTCACCAACATTAGCCATTACACACGACATATACAGGAATATGACAATTTATGTACTTGAAAACAGCATTTTGTATGTTTTTGCAAGCTGAAAACAGCTATTTTATTTTGGTTTTGCAAACATAAGCCATTACACACGACATATACATGAATATGACAGTTTAAATACTTAAAAACGGTTTTTTGTATGCTTTTGCATGCATAAAAGAGCATTTTTATCTTGCTTTCACCAACATTAGCTATTATACACGACAGAAACATGAATATGACAGTTTAATTACTTGAAAACAGCATTTTGTATGTTTTTGCAAGTTGAAAACAGCTATTTTATCTTGATTTTGCAAACATAAGCCATTACACACGACATATACATGAATATGACGGTTTAAATTCTTGAAAACGGTGTTTTGTATGCTTTTGCATGCTTAAAACAGAATTTTTATGTTGCTTTCACCAACATTAGCTATTAAACACGACAGAAACATTAATTTGACACTTTAAATACTTGAAAACGGTGTTTTGTATGCTTCTGCATGCTTAAATCAGCATTTTTATCTTGCTTTCACCAACATTAGCCATTACACACGACATATACATGAATATGACAATTTAAATACTTATGGGGTAAATAGCTCCGTGGTAACGTGTCGGACTGTGGATCGTGAGATCCTCAGTTCGAATCCCACTGCCGACAGTTACAAATTTAAATATACCCCTGTGGTTCCCCCTCCACTAACAACTTTGGGGGCTATGACTTGACTGCTGGTAACCGCATTTCATACGCTAAAATATATCACCTACCGAGATCTGCGCAAGCAGAGTGCCACACCCTTAATGGGTAAAAGGCGTGATGATATATTTATTTTTATTTATTTTATATAAGTACTTGAAAACTGCATTTTTTATGTTTTTGCATGCTGAAAACAGCTATTTTATCTTGATTTTGCAAACATAAGCCATTACACACGACATATACATGAATATGACAGTTTAAATACTTGAAAACGGTGTTTTGTTTGCTCTTGCATGCTTAAAACAGCATTTTTATCTTGCTTTCAACAACATTAGCTATTATACACGACAGAAACATGAATATGACAGTTTAAATACTTGAAAACAGCATTTTGTATGTTTTTGCATGCTGATAACAGCTATTTTATCTTGATTTTGCAAACATAAGCCATTACACACGACATATACATGAATATGACAGTTTAAATACTTGAAAACGGTGTTTTGTTTGCTTTTGCATGCTTAAAACAGCATTTTTTGCTTGCTTTCACCAACATTAGATATTATACACGACAGAAACATGAATATGACAAATTAAATACTTGAAAACAGCATTTTGTATGTTTTTGCAAGCTGAAAACAGCTATTTTATCTTGATTTTGCAAACATAAGCCATTACACACGACATATATATGAATATGACAGTTTAAATACTTGAAAACGGTGTTTTGTATGCTTTTGCATGCTTAAAACTGCATTTTTATATTGCTTTCACCAACATTAGCTATTATACACGACAGAAACATGAATATGGCAGTTTAAATACTGGAAAACAGCATTTTGTATGTTTTTGCAAGCTGAAAACAACTATTTTATCTTGATTTTGCAAACATAAGCCATTACACACGACATATACATGAATATGACAGTTTAAATACGTAAAAACGGTGTTTTGTATGCTTTTGCATGTTTAAAACAGCATTTTTATCTTGCATTCACCAACATTAGCTATTATACACGACAGAAACATGAATATGACAGTTTAGATACTTGAAAATAGCATCTTGTATGTTTTTGCAAGCTGAAAACAGCTCTTTTATCTTGATTTTGCAAACATAAGCCATTACACACGACATATACATGAATATGACAGTTTAAATACTTAAAAACGGTATTTTGTTTGCTTTTGCATGCTTAGAACAGCATTTTTAGCTTGCTTTCACCAACATAAGCTATTATACACGACAGAAACATGAATATGACAGTTTAGATACTTGAAAATAGCATTTTGTATGTTTTTGCAAGCTGAAAACAGCTATTTTATCTTGATTTTGCAAACATAAGCCATTACACACGACATATACATGAATATGACAGTTTAAATACTTAAAAACGGTATTTTGTTTGCTTTTGCATGCTTAGAACAACATTTTTAGCTTGCTTTCACCAACATTAGCTATTATACACGACAGAAACATGAATATGACAGTTTAAATACTTGAAAACGGTGTTTTGTATGCTTTTGCATGCTTAAAACAGCATTTTTATCTTGCTTTCAACAACATTAGCTATTATACACGACAGAAACATGAATATGACAGTTTATATACTTGAAAACAGCATTTTGTATGTTTTTGCAAGCTGAAAACAGCTATTTTATCTTGATTTTGCAAATACAAGCCATTACACACGACATATACATGAATATGACAGTTTAAATACTTGAGAACGGTGTTTTGTATGCTTTTGCATGCTTAAAACAGCATTTTTATCTTGCTTTGACAAACATTAGCTATTATACACGACAGAAACTTGAATATGACAGTTTAAATACTTGAAAACAGCATTTTGTATGTTTCTGCGAGCTGAAAACAGCTTTTTTATCTTGATTTTGCAAACAAAAGCCATTACACACGACATATATATGAATATGACAGTTTAAATACTTGAAAACGGTGTTTTGTATGCTTTTGCATGCTTAAAAGAGCATTTTTATCTTGCTTTTACCAACATTAGCTATTATACACGACAGAAACATGAATATGACAGTTTAAATACTTGAAAACGGTGTTTTGTATGCTTTTACATGCTTAAAACAGCATTTTTATCTTGCTTTCACCAACATTAGCCATTACACACGACATATTCATGAATATGACAATTTAAATAATTGAAAACAGCATTTTGTATGTTTTTGCAAGCTGAAAACAGACATTTTATCTTGATTTTGCAAACATAAGCCATTACACACGACATATACATCAATATAAACAGTTTAAATACTTGAAAACGGTGTTATGTATGCTTTTGCATGCTTTAAACAGCATTTTTATCTTGTTTTCACCAACATTAGCTATTATACACGACAGAAACTTGAATATGACAGTTTAAATACTTGAAAACAGCATTTTGTATGTTTTTGCAAGCTGAAAACAGCTATTTTATCCTGATTTTGCAAACATAAGCCATTACACACGACATATACATGAATATGACATTTTAAATACATGAAAACGGTGTTTTGTATGCTTCTGCATGTTTAGCACAGCATTTTTATCTTGCTTTCACAACATTAGCTATTATACACGGCAGAAACATGAATATGACAGTTTAAATACTTGAAAACGGTGTTTTGTATGCTTTTGCATGCTTAAAACAGCATTTTTATCTTGCTTTCACCAACATTAGCCATTACACACAAAATATACATGAATATGACAATTTAAATACTTGAAAACAGCATTTTATATGTTTTTGCATGCTGAAAACAGCTATTTTATCTTGATTTTGCAAACATAAGCCATTACACGCGACATATGCATGAATATGACAGTTTAAATACTTGAAAACGGTATTTTGTTGCTTTTGCATGCTTAAAACAGCATTTTTATCTTGGTATCAACAACATTAGCTATTATACACGACAGAAACATGAATATGACAGTTTAAATACTTGAAAACAGCATTTTGTATGTTTTTGCATGCTGATAACAGCTATTTTATCTTGATTTTGCAAACATAAGCCATTACACACGACATATACATGAATATGACAGTTTAAATATTTGAAAACGGTGTTTTGTTTGCTTTTGCATGCTTAAAACAGCATTTTTTGCTTGCTTTCACCAACATTATATATTATACACGACAGAAACATGAATATGACAAATTAAATACTTGAAAACAGCATTTTGTATGTTTTTGCAAGCTGAAAACAGCTATTTTATCTTGATTTTGCAAACATAAGCCATTACACACGACATATACATGAATATGACAGTTTAAATACTTGAAAACGGTGTTTTGTATGCTTTTACAATGCTTAAAACAGCATTTTTATATTGCTTTCACCAACATTAGCTATTATACACGACAGAAACATGAATATGACAGTTTAAATACTTGAAAACAGCATTTTGTATGTTTTTGCAAGCTGAAAACAACTATTTTATCTTGAATTTGCAAACATAAACCATTACACACGGCATATACATGAATATGACAGTTTAAATACTTGAAAACGGTGTTTTGTATGCTTTTACATGCTTAAAACAGCATTTTTAACTTGCTTTCACCAACATTAGCTATTATACACGACAGAAACATGAATATGACAGTTTAAATACTTGAAAACAGCATTTTGTATGTTTTTGCAAGCTGAAAACAACTATTGTATCTTGATTTTGCAAACACAAGCCATTACACACGACATATACATGAATATGACAGTTTAAATACTTGAAAACGGTGTTTTGTATGCTTTTGCATGCTTAAAACAGCATTTTTATCTTGCTTTCACCAACATTAGCTATTATACACGACAGAACCATGAATATGACAGTTTAAATACTTGAAAACGGTGTTTTGTATGCTTTTGCATGCTTAAAACAGCATTTTTATCTTGCTTTCAACAACATTAGCTATTATACACGACAGAAACATGAATATGACAGTTTAAATAATTGAAAACAGCATTTTGTATGTTTTTGCAAGCTGAAAACAGCTATTTTATCTTGATTTTGCAAACACAAGCCATTACACACGACATATACCTGAATATGAAAGTTTAAATACTTGAGAACGGTGTTTTGTATGCTTTTGCATGCTTAAAACAGCATTTTTATCTTGCTTTCACTAACGTTAGCTATTATACACGACAGAAACATGAATATGACAGTTTAAATACTTGAAAACAGCATTTTGTATGTTTCTGCAGGCTGAAAACAGCTATTTTATCTTGATTTTGCAAACATAAGCCATTACACACGACATATACATGAATATGACAGTTTAAATACTTGAAAACGGTGTTTTGTATGCTTTTGCATGCTTAAAAGAGCATTTTTATCTTGCTTTTACCAACATTAGCTATTATACACGACAGAAACATGAATATGACAGTTTAAATACTTGAAAACGGTGTTTTGTATGCTTTTGCATGCTTAAAACAGCATTTTTATATTGCTTTCACCAACATTAGCTATTATACACGACAGAAACATGAATATGACAGTTTAAATACTGAAAACGGTGTTTTGTATGCTTTTGCATGCTTAAAACAGCATTTTTATCTTGCTTTCACCAACATTAGTTATTACACACGACATATACATAAATATGACAATTTAAATACTTGAAAACAGCATTTTGTATGTTTTTGCAAGCTGAAAACAGCCATCTTATCTTGATTTTGCAAACATATGCCATTACACACGACATATACATGAATATGACAGTTTAAATACTTGAAAACGGTGTTATGTATGCTTTTGCATGCTTAAAACAGCATTTTTATCTTGCTTTCACCAACATTAGCTATTATACGCGACAGAAACTTGAATATGATAGTTTAAATACTTGAAAACAGCATTTTGAAAACAGCTATTTTATCCTGATTTTGCAAACATAAGCCATTACACACGACATATACATGAATATGACATTTTAAATACTTGAAAACGGTGTTTTGTATGCTTTTGCATGCTTAACACAGCATTTTTATCTTGCTTTCACCAACATTAGCTATTATACACGACAGAAACATGAATATGACAGTTTAAATACTTGAAAACGGTGTTTTGTATGCTTTTGCATGCTTAAAACAGCATTTTTATCTTGCTTTCACCAACATTAGCCATTACACACGACATATACATGAATATGACAATTTATGTACTTGAAAACAGCATTTTGTATGTTTTTGCAAGCTGAAAACAGCTATTTTATTTTGGTTTTGC
>CAWWDY010002624.1:0-19241 GCA_963942605.1 Poecilus cupreus
TAGCTAATGTTGGTGAAAGCAAGATAAAAATGCTGTTTTAAGCATGCAAAAGCATACAAAACACCGTTTTCAAGTATTTAAACTGTCATATTCATGTATATGTCATGTGTTATGGCTTATGTTTGCAAAATTAAAATAAAATAGCTGTTTTCAGCTTGCAAAAACATACAAAATGCTGTTTTCAAGTATTTAAACTGTCATATTCATGTTTCTCTCGTGTATAATAGCTGATGTTAGTGAAAGCAAGATAAAAATGTTGTTTTAAGCATGCAAAAGCATACAAAACACCGTTTTCAAGTAACTAAACTGTCATATTCATGTATATGTCATGTGTAATGGCTTATGTTTGCAAAATCAAGATAAAATAGCTGTTTTCAGCTTGCAAAAACATACAAAATGCTGTTTTCAAGTATATAAACTGTCATATTCATGTTTCTGTCGTGTATAATAGCTAATGTTGGCGAAAGCAAGATAAAAATGCTGTTTTAAGCATGCAAAAGAAAACAAAACACCGTTTTCAAGTATTTAAACTGTCATATTCATGTTTCTGTCGTGTATAATAGCTATTGTTGGTGAAAGCAAGATAGAAATGCTGTTTTAAGCATTCAAAAGCATACAAAACACCGTTTTCAAGTATTTAAACTGTCAAATTTATGTATATGTCGTGTGTTATGGCTTATGTTTGCAAAATCAAGATAAAATAGCTGTTTTCAGCTTGCAAAAACATACAAAATGCTGATTTGATGTATTTAAACTGTCATATTCATGTTTCTGTAGTGTATAATAGCTAATGTTGGTGAAAGCAAGATTAAAATGCTGTTTTAAGCATGCAAAAGCATACAAAACACCGTTTTCAAGTATTTAAACTGTCATATTCATGTATATGTCATGTGTTATGGCTTATGTTTGCAAAATTAAAATAAAATAGCTGTTTTCAGCTTGCAAAAACATACAAAATGCTGTTTTCAAGTATTTAAACTGTCATATTCATGTTTCTCTCGTGTATAATAGCTGATGTTAGTGAAAGCAAGATAAAAATGTTGTTTTAAGCATGCAAAAGCATACAAAACACCGTTTTCAAGTAACTAAACTGTCATATTCATGTATATGTCATGTGTAATGGCTTATGTTTGCAAAATCAAGATAAAATAGCTGTTTTCAGCTTGCAAAAACATACAAAATGCTGTTTTCAAGTATATAAACTGTCATATTCATGTTTCTGTCGTGTATAATAGCTAATGTTGGCGAAAGCAAGATAAAAATGCTGTTTTAAGCATGCAAAAGAAAACAAAACACCGTTTTCAAGTATTTAAACTGTCATATTCATGTTTCTGTCGTGTATAATAGCTATTGTTGGTGAAAGCAAGATAGAAATGCTGTTTTAAGCATTCAAAAGCATACAAAACACCGTTTTCAAGTATTTAAACTGTCAAATTTATGTATATGTCGTGTGTTATGGCTTATGTTTGCAAAATCAAGATAAAATAGCTGTTTTCAGCTTGCAAAAACATACAAAATGCTGATTTGATGTATTTAAACTGTCATATTCATGTTTCTGTAGTGTATAATAGCTAATGTTGGTGAAAGCAAGATTAAAATGCTGTTTTAAGCATGCAAAAGCATACAAAACACCGTTTTCAAGTATTTAAACTGTCATATTCATGTTTCTGTCGTGTATAATAGCTAATGTTGGTGAAAGCAAGATAAAAATGCTGTTTTAAGCATGCAAAAGCATACAAAACACCGTTTTCAAGTATTTAAACTGTCATATTCATGTATATGTCATGTGTTATGGCTTATGTTTGCAAAATCAAAATAAAATAGCTGTTTTCAGCTTGCAAAAACATACAAAATGCTGTTTTCAAGTATTTAAACTGTCATATTCATGTTTCTCTCGTGTATAATAGCTGATGTTAGTGAAAGCAAGATAAAAATGTTGTTTTAAGCATGCAAAAGCATACAAAACACCGTTTTCAAGTAACTAAACTGTCATATTCATGTATATGTCGTGTGTAATGGCTTATGTTTGCAAAATCAAGATAAAATAGCTGTTTACAGCTTGCAAAAACATACAAAATGCTGTTTTCAAGTATTTAAATTGTCATATTCATGTATATGTCGTGTGTAATGGCTACTGTTGGTGAAATCAAGATAAAAATGCTGCTTTAAGCATGCAAAAGGATACAAAACACAGTTTTCAAGCATTTAAACTGTCATATTCATGTATATGTCGTGTGTAATGGTTTATGTTTACAAAAGCACGATAAAATAGCTGTTTTCAGCTTCAAAAACATACAAAATGCTGTTTTTAAGTATTTAAATTTTCATATTCATGTTTCTGTCGTGTATAATAGCTAATGTTGGTGAAAGCAAGATAAAAATGCAGTTTTAAGCATGCAAAAGCATACAAAACACCGATTTCAAGTATTTAAACTGTCATATTTATATATATGTCGTGTGTAATGGCTTATGTTTGCAAAATCAAGATAAAATAGCTGTTTTCAGCTTGCAAAAACATACAAAATGCTGTTTTCAAGTATTTAAATTGTCATATACATATATATGTCGTGTGTAATGGCTAATGTTGGTGAAATCAAAATAAAAATGCTGCTTTAAGCATGCAAAAGGATACAAAACACCGTTTTCAAGCATTTAAACTGTCATATTCATGTATATGTCGTGTGTAATGGCTTATGTTTGCAAAATCAAGATAAAATAGCTGTTTTCAGCTTGCAAAAACATACAAAATGCTGTTTTCAAGTATTTAATATGTCATATTCATGTATATGTCGTGTTTAATGGCTACTGTTGGTGAAATCAAGATAAAAATGCTGCTTTAAGCATGCAAAAGGATACAAAACACCGTTTTTAAGCATTTAAACTGTCATATTCATGTATATGTCGTGTGTAATGGCATATGTTTACAAAAGCACGATAAAATAGCTGTTTTCAGCTTGCAAAAACCTACAAAATGCTGTTTTTAAGTATTTAAATTTTCATATTCATGTTTCTGTCGTGTATAATAGCTAATGTTGGTGAAAGCAAGATAAAAATGCGGTTTTAAGCATGCAAAAGCATACAAAACACCGTTTTCAAGTAATTAAACAGTCATATTCATGTTTCTGTCGTGTATAATAGCTAATGTTGGTGAAAGCAAGATAAAAATGCTGTTTTAAGCATGCAAAAGCATACAAAACACCGTTTTCAAGTATGTAAACTATCATATTCATGTATGTGTCGTGTGTAATGGCTTATGTTTGCAAAATCAAGATAAAATAGCTGTTTTCAGCTTGCAAAAACATACTAAATGCTGTTTTCAAGTATTTAAATTGTCATATTCATGTTTCTGTCGTGTATAATAGCTAATGATGGTGAAAGCAAGATAAAAATGCTGTTTTAAACATGAAAAAGCATACAATACACCGTTTTCAAGTATTTAAACTGTCATATTCATGTATATGTCGTGTGTAATAACATATGTTTGCAAAATCAAGATAAAATAGCTGCTTTCAGCTTGCAAAAACATACAAAATGCTGTTTTTAAGTATTTAAACTGTCATATTCATGTTTCTGTCGTGTATAATAGCTAAAGTTGGTGAAAGCAAGATAAAAATGCTGTTTTAAGCATGCAAAAGCATACAAAACACCGTATTCAAGTATTTAAACTGTCATATTCATGTATATGTCGTGTGTAATGGCTTATGTTTGCAAAATCAAGATAAAATAGCTGTTTTTAGCTTGCAAAAACATACAAAATGCTGTTTTGAAATATTTAAACTGTCATATTCATGTATATGTCGTGTGTAATGGCTTATGTTTGCAAAATCGAGATAAAATAGCTGTTTTCAGCATTCAAAAGCATACAAAATTCTGTTTTCAAATATTTAAACTGTCATATTCATGTTTCTGTCGCGTATAATAGCTAATGTTGTTAAAAGCAAGATAAAAATGGTGTTTTAAGCATGCAAAAGCAAACAAAACACCGTTTTCAAGTATTTAAACAGTCATATTAATGTATATTTCGTGTGTAATGGCTTATGTTTGCAAAATCAAGATAAAATAGCTGTTTTCAGCTTGCGAAAACATACAAAATGCTGTTTTCAAGTATTTAAACTGTTATATTCATGTTTCTGTCGTATATAATAGCTAATGTTGGTGAAAGCAAGATGAAAATGCTGTTTTAAGCATGCAAAAGCATACAAAACACCGTTTTCAAGTATTTAAACTTTCATATTCATGTATCTGTCGTGTATAATAGCTAATGTTGTTGAAAGCAAGAAAAAATGCTGTTTTAAGCATGCAAAAGCATACAAAACACCGTTTTCAAGCATTTAAACTGTCATATTCATGTATATGTCGTGTGTAATGGCTTATGTTTACAAAATCACGATAAAATAGCTGTTTTCAGCTTGCAAAAACATACAAAATGCTGTTTTTAAGTATTTAAATTTTCATATTCATGTTTCTGTCGTGTATAATAGCTAATGTTGGTGAAAGCAAGATAAAAATGCTGTTTTAAGCATGCAAAAGCATACAAAACACCGTTTTCAAGTATTTAAACTGTCATATTCATGTATATGTTGTGTGTAATGGCTTATGTTTGCAAAATCAAGATAAAATAGCTGTTTTCAGCTTGCAAAAACATACAAAATGCTGTTTTCAAGTATTTAAACTGTCATATTCATGTTTCTCTCGTGTATAATAGCTAATGTTGGTGAAAGCAAGATAAAAATGCTGTTTTAAGCATGCAAAAGCATACAAAACACCGTTTTCAAGTAATTAAACTGTCATATTCATGTATATGTCGTGTGTAATGGCTTATGTTTGCAAAATCAAGATAAAATAGCTGTTTTCAGCTTGCAAAAACATACAAAAGCTGTTTTCAAGTATTTAGACTGTCATATTCATGTTTCTGTCGTGTATAATAGCTAATGTTGGTGAAAGCAAGATAAAAATGTTGTTTTAAGCATGCAAAAGCATACAAAACACCGTTTTCAAGTATTTAAACTGTCATATTCATATATATGTCGCGTGTAATGGCTTATGTTTGCAAAATCAAGATAAAATAGCTGTTTTCAGCTTGCAAAAACATACAAAATGCTGTTTTCAAGTATTTAAATTGTCATATTCATGTATATGTCGTGTGTAATGGCTAATGTTGGTGAAATCAAGATAAAAATGCTGCTTTAAGCATGCAAAAGGATACAAAACACCGTTTTCAAGCACTTAAACTGTCATATTCATGTATATGTCGTGTGTAATGGTTTATGTTTACAAAATCACGATAAAATAGCTGTTTTCAGCTTGCAAAAACATACAAAATGCTGTTTTTAAGTATTTAAATTTTCATATTCATGTTTCTGTCGTGTATAATAGCTAATGTTGGTGAAAGCAAGATAAAAATGCTGTTTTAAGCATGCAAAAGCATACAAAACACCGTTTTCAAGTATTTAAACTGTCATATTCATGTATATGTCATGTGTTATGGCTTATGTTTGCAAAATAAAATAGCTGTTTTCAGCTTGCAAAAACATACAAAATGCTGTTTTCAAGTATTTAAACTGTCATATTCATGTTTCTCTCGTGTATAATAGCTGATGTTAGTGAAAGCAAGATAAAAATGTTGTTTTAAGCAAGCAAAAGCATACAAAACACCGTTTTCAAGTAACTAAACTGTCATATTCATGTATATGTCGTGTGTAATGGCTTATGTTTGCAAAATCAAGATAAAATAGCTGTTTTCAGCTTGCAAAAACATACAAAATGCTGTTTTCAAGTATATAAACTGTCATATTCATGTTTCTGTCGTGTATAATAGCTAATGTTGGCGAAAGCAAGATAAAAATGCTGTTTTAAGCATGCAAAAGAAAACAAAACACCGTTTTCAAGTATTTAAACTGTCATATTCATGTTTCTGTCGTGTATAATAGCTATTGTTGGTGAAAGCAAGATAGAAATGCTGTTTTAAGCATTCAAAAGCATACAAAACACCGTTTTCAAGTATTTAAACTGTCAAATTTATGTATATGTCGTGTGAAATGGCTTATGTTTGCAAAATCAAGATAAAATAGCTGTTTTCAGCTTGCAAAAACATACAAAATGCTGATTTGATGTATTTAAACTGTCATATTCATGTTTCTGTAGTGTATAATAGCTAATGTTGGTGAAAGCAAGATTAAAATGCTGTTTTAAGCATGCAAAAGCATACAAAACACCGTTTTCAAGTATTTAAACTGTCATATTCATGTTTCTGTCGTGTATAATAGCTAATGTTGGTGAAAGCAAGATAAAAATGCTGTTTTAAGCATGCAAAAGCATACAAAACACCGTTTTCAAGTATTTAAACTGTCATATTCATGTATATGTCATGTGTTATGGCTTATGTTTGCAAAATCAAAATAAAATAGCTGTTTTCAGCTTGCAAAAACATACAAAATGCTGTTTTCAAGTATTTAAACTGTCATATTCATGTTTCTCTCGTGTATAATAGCTGATGTTAGTGAAAGCAAGATAAAAATGTTGTTTTAAGCATGCAAAAGCATACAAAACACCGTTTTCAAGTAACTAAACTGTCATATTCATGTATATGTCGTGTGTAATGGCTTATGTTTGCAAAATCAAGATAAAATAGCTGTTTTCAGCTTGCAAAAACATACAAAATGCTGTTTTCAAGTATTTAAATTGTCATATTCATGTATATGTCGTGTGTAATGGCTAATGTTGGTGAAATCAAAATAAAAATGCTGCTTTAAGCATGCAAAAGGATACAAAACACCGTTTTCAAGCATTTAAACTGTCATATTCATGTATATGTCGTGTGTAATGGCTTATGTTTACAAATTCACGATAAAATAGCTGTTTTCAGCTTGCAAAAACATACAAAATGCTGTTTTTAAGTATTTAAATTTTCATATTCATGTTTCTGTCGTGTATAATAGCTAATGTTGGTGAAAGCAAGATAAAAATGCTGTTTTAAGCATGCAAAAGCATACAAAACACCGTTTTCAAGTATTTAAACTGTCATATTCATGTATATGTCGTGTGTAATGGCTTATGTTTGCAAAATCAAGATAAAATAGCTGTTTTCAGCTTGTAAAACATACAAAATGCTGTTTTCAAGTATTTAAACTGTCATATTCATGTTTCTCTCGTGTATAATAGCTAATGTTGGTGAAAGCAAGATAAAAATGCTCTTTTAAGCATGCAAAAGCATACAAAACACCGTTTTCAAGTAATTAAACAGTCATATTCATGTATATGTCGTGTGTAATGGCTTATGTTTGCAAAATCAAGATAAAATAGCTGTTTTCAGCTTGCAAAAACATACAAAAAGCTGTTTTCAAGTATTTAGACTGTCATATTCATGTTTCTGTCGTGTATAATAGCTAATGTTGGTGAAAGCAAGATAAAAATGTTGTTTTAAGCATGCAAAAGCATACAAAACAACGTTTTCAAGTATATAAACTGTCATATTCATATATATAATATGTAAATCTTGGTTATTATAATAAATAACTGTAGACCGATTTGATCTCTTAAAAGGAAATTTTATTTATTAATATTTACATAAACACAAACAATAGAAACTCTTACCTTAAAAGGAAATCGGTTTTTACAGTCAAATGATATAACTTTTAAGTAAATAATAAGAAATTATAAAAAATATTGTATTCAATTGACATTTATATCATCAAATTATGTTTATAACCAAACTTGTCGGTACCCTTCACTTAGCAACGGTTTTACCGATCCAAGAGTGTGGGAAGCAACAAAAAAAAAAAGAAAATGGAGTAATTCATTTTTACATCTCCCCCCCTTGGAATGGCAGTAGCTTGCTACTATGTACGAAATTGGTCTGTGACCTGCGACAGTTACGGCCTATTTCATAAATTGTTGAAGAAACACGACGTAATACTTCAAATGGTCCTGACCGTACAGGATCTGTTTTGTTTCTGTTCAGACGATTACCCATTTCTACATAAACCAAGTCCCCAATTTTAAAATCATATTCTCTCTTCTTCTGATCAATTCTAGATTTATTCAAAACATGACAGTTTTGAGAATTCTTAAAAGCCTGTATTCTATCTTGCACTAAATTTTGTGGTTGACTAAGAGTTGAAGGTATAATTAAGGATTGTTTTCCAGTAAGTAAATATAGTGGGGAGAATTTAGTCGCACTGTGAGTAGTACGGTTGTATTCCTCTGTACATTCTAAAGCAAGCTTGGACCATGGACGTTGTGGTTGTTCGCTAATCTTGCAACGGATACGGTTGACTAGTGTCTGATTTAGACGTTCATTTAGACCATTTGAAAAGGGACAATCTACTGCCGTTAGAACTAAAGTAATACCGAAACCTCGTAGAAAAGCTTTAAATTCTTTTGAATTTATACCAGTATATTGATCTGCAAGGAGAATTTTTACCTTATTTTTCTCAAAAATAGGACGTAAGAAGCAAATTAGGTCTTTAGCTTGTTGGCCTCTAGAAGGATAGGAGTAGGCAAATCTTGTGAAGTGGTCAGCCAAAAGGTGAAGATAACGTTTAGGTGATCGATTGCCTGCAAAGCCACCAATAGTATCCAGTGACATGATCTCGTACGGTTCTTTTGCTGGACCTAATTGTGATAAATGACCAATGTCTCGACTTCTTCTGGATTTGTTCTTCTTACAAGTACTGCATCGGTTACAGAATTCCTTTATAAGCTTGTCCATTTGTTTAAAGTAATAAAATGGTCGTATCTTGGCTGCCAAATGACCTACTCCAATGTGACCATAGATAGAATGAATTTTCTTAATTAGTGTTAAACCAAAACTTTTCGATACAAAAATACGTTCTCTGTCTCTTAGTTTCTTATAAATGAGTTCACCTTTTTTATATAATTTCTTGTCAATAGAGAGTTCATTCTGATTGTCTTCTTGATCACGCTTTAGGTCTTCAATAGTAACCAAATTAACAATTTGGAGTATGTCATCTACGTTCTCAAAACATTCTAAAACAGGATTTCTTGAAAGGGCATCTGCTTCTTGATTTGTCTTTCCTGGTGAATATCTTATGGTGAAATCATACTGAGACAGATAGTATACCAAGTCCCCCAATTCCTCGTCGGTTCTAGCTTTTACTTTCAAATTTTCTAATGGCTTGTGATCTGAAATTACTTGGAATTTGTGTCCTAATAACCAGTGCTGCCAGTAGCGTATTGCTTCTTTGATTGCAAGACATTCAAGATAAATTGCTTTCTTCTTCGCTTGGGATGGAGTGAATTTCTTCGAAAAATATGCCACCGGATGTAATTCACCATTATTCTGGACTTGTTTCAAAACTGCTCCAACACCTAGGGTACTAGCATCTGTAAAAAGAAATGTCGTCCTTTCTGGATCAAAAATTGACAAAATTGGGCTCTGGCATAAGTATTCCTTTATTTTAGTATATACTTTATCGCATTCATCTGTCCATCGAAACTCTGAATTATTTCGTAAAAGGTTATGAATTGGTTCAAGTACTCTCGTATAATCTGGGATGTATTTATGGTAAAAATTTATTTTTCCTAAGAATTGACGGATATTTTTCTTGTTTTGTGGTTTGGGAAAATATTTTATTGATTTCAAATTATCATGGTGTGGTCTGACTGAATTATATCCTAGTATATGACCCAAGTATTTTACTGAGAACTGTGCGAAATTACATTTTGATAATTTTAGCCGGAATCCTTCTAATTTAATTGCCTGAAGTAGTCTGTTTATGTGAGATAAGTGTTCATCGAAATCTTTAGAAAATATCAAGATATCATCTATGTAGTTTGTGCAAAAATCCTGAAGTCCATGGCGTCGAATTGCGGTAGCTAGTACACGTTGAAAAATTGCTGGTGAAATTTTCAGACCAAAAGGTAGTCTCTTCCATTGGTAATGACCAGTCTGAGTAACAAAAGCAGTCTTATATCGGTCTTTAGACCTTACTGGTATAGACCAGAAAGCGGAATTAATATCGAAAACCGAATACCATTTACAGTTTCGTGCTTTTACTATAATATCTTCAATTCTTGGAAACGGTTGAGTTTCTGGTATTAAAATTTTGTTCAGTTCACGAAAATCAATGCATAACCGTGAACGTCTACCATCTTCTTTTTTGTATGCTAATGTTACTAAGTATAAGCATAATGTACAGTACGCCAACTTTTATCACTGTATGTTTGTGTAAAAGATTCACGCCAATCCTTCCACTCTCCCGCTATTGTCAGTTTACATAAAGTTGAACTGTACCATTCCGTGGCATTTTGTTCCAAAAATAAGCGCAAAACTTGTATTTTGTTTTCATCGGTAGTTACTTCATATCTATTGCATTCTTTTTCAAATAAATTAATCCATTCTATAGCATTTTCTGTTCCTTGAAATTTTTGTAAAACAAACTGTTTTTGAATTTGAGATATATTTACTTGTTTAGGAGTATTTTCTTTAGCATCCAGTCTCGCAGTTAGCTTCTCAATTATTTTTATTAATTCTACTTGATTTTCATTTGCTGTTACTGATATCTGCCTGACTGGTAATGATTTTGGGATCTCACATAATTCCTCTGAATAATTATTCTTAAATACAAAGTTTAGATCGTCATCAAGATAAACAGGACCGATGTCAGAGGGCAATGTAACCGTCACATTTCTATATTGGCCTTCCTTCAATATTCCTTTGCATGCATTTCTAACTGTATTAATATTAAATAGTTCATTGTGGTGTACTGAAGATTGATATTCTGCAGGGAAAGAATATATGGTTTCCTCTGTTGTTAATCGAATTGACATAACTCTGAAGGTGTTCTTCTCTTCACCAAATTCGAAGCGGATTCGCACTTGTATTGGTTGCATCTTCTTAGTTGACAAAAAAAACCGATTTATAATATGTAAATCTTGGTTATTATAATAAATAACTGTAGACCGATTTGATCTCTTAAAAGGAAATTTTATTTATTAATATTTACATAAACACAAACAATAGAAACTCTTACCTTAAAAGGAAATCGGTTTTTACAGTCAAATGATATAACTTTTAAGTAAATAATAAGAAATTATGAAAAATATTGTATTCAATTGACATTTATATCATCAAATTATGTTTATAACCAAACTTGTCGGTACCCTTCACTTAGCAACGGTTTTACCGATCCAAGAGTGTGGGAAGCAACAAAAAAAAAAAGAAAATGGAGTAATTCATTTTTACATATATATGTCGTGTGTAATGGCTTATGTTTGCAAAATTAAGATAAAATAGCTGTTTTCAGCTTGCAAAAACATACAAAATGCTGTTTTCAAGAATTTAAATTGTCATATTCATGTTTCTGTCGTGTATAATTGCTAATGTTGGTGAAAGCAAGATAAAAATGCTGTTTTGAGCATGCAAAAGCATACAAAATAACGTTTTCAAGTATTTAAACTGTCATATTTATATATATGTCGTGTGTAATGGCTTATGTTTGCAAAATCAAGATAAAATAGCTGTTTTCAGCTTGCAAAAACATACAAAATGCTGTTTTCAAGTATTTAATATGTCATATTCATGTATATGTCGTGTTTAATGGCTACTGTTGGTGAAATCAAGATAAAAATGCTGCTTTAAGCATGCAAAAGGATACAAAACACCGTTTTTAAGCATTTAAACTGTCATATTCATGTATATGTCGTGTGTAATGGCATATTTTTACAAAAGCACGATAAAATAGCTGTTTTCAGCTTGCAAAAACCTACAAAATGCTGTTTTTAAGTAATTAAATTTTCATATTCATGTTTCTGTCGTGTATAATAGCTAATGTTGGTGAAAGCAAGATAAAAATGCGGTTTTAAGCATGCAAAAGCATACAAAACACCGTTTTCAAGTAATTAAACAGTCATATTCATGTTTCTGTCGGGTATAATAGCTAATGTTGGTGAAAGCAAGATAAAAATGCTGTTTTAAGCATGCAAAAGCATACAAAACACCGTTTTCAAGTATGTAAACTATCTTATTCATGTATGTGTCGTGTGTAATGGCTTATGTTTGCAAAATCAAGATAAAATAGCTGTTTTCAGCTTGCAAAAACATACTAAATGCTGTTTTCAAGTATTTAAATTGTCATATTCATGTGTCTGTCGTGTATAATAGCTAATGATGGTGAAAGCAAGATAAAAATGCTGTTTTAAACATGAAAAAGCATACAATACACCGTTTTCAAGTATTTAAACTGTCATATTCATGTATATGTCGTGTGTAATAACATATGTTTGCAAAATCAAGATAAAATAGCTGCTTTAAGCTTGCAAAAACATACAAAATGCTGTTTTTAAGTATTTAAACTGTCATATTCATGTTTCTGTCGTGTATAATAGCTAAAGTTGGTGAAAGCAAGATAAAAATGCTGTTTTAAGCATGCAAAAGCATACAAAACACCGTATTCAAGTATTTAAACTGTCATATTCATGTATATGTCGTGTGTAATGGCTTATGTTTGCAAAATCAAGATAAAATAGCTGTTTTTAGCTTGCAAAAACATACAAAATGCTGTTTTGAAATATTTAAACTGTCATATTCATGTATATGTCGTGTGTAATGGCTTATGTTTGAAAAATCGAGATAAAAATAGCTGTTTTCAGCTTGCAAAAGCATACAAAATTCTGTTTTCAAATATTTAAACTGTCATATTCATGTTTCTGTCGCGTATAATAGCTAATGTTGTTGAAAGCAAGATGAAAATGCTGTTTTAAGCATGCAAAAGCATACAAAACACCGTTTTCAAGTATTTAAACTTTCATATTCATGTTTCTGTCGTGTATAATAGCTAATGTTGTTGAAAGCAAGAAAAAATGCTGTTTTAAGCATGCAAAAGCATACAAAACACCGTTTTCAAGCATTTAAACTGTTATATTCATGTATATGTCGTGTGTAATGGCTTATGTTTGCAAAATCAAGATAAAATAGCTGTTTTCAGCTTGCAAAAACATACAAAATGCTGTTTTCAAGTATATAAACTGTCATATTCATGTTTCTGTCGTGTATAATAGCTAATGTTGGCGAAAGCAAGATAAAAATGCTGTTTTAAGCATGCAAAAGAAAACAAAACACCGTTTTCAAGTATTTAAACTGTCATATTCATGTTTCTGTCGTGTATAATAGCTATTGTTGGTGAAAGCAAGATAGAAATGCTGTTTTAAGCATTCAAAAGCATACAAAACACCGTTTTCAAGTATTTAAACTGTCAAATTTATGTATATGTCGTGTGTAATGGCTTATGTTTGCAAAATCAAGATAAAATAGCTGTTTTCAGCTTGCAAAAACATACAAAATGCTGATTTGATGTATTTAAACTGTCATATTCATGTTTCTGTAGTGTATAATAGCTAATGTTGGTGAAAGCAAGATTAAAATGCTGTTTTAAGCATGCAAAAGCATACAAAACACCGTTTTCAAGTATTTAAACTGTCATATTCATGTTTCTGTCGTGTATAATAGCTAATGTTGGTGAAAGCAAGATAAAAATGCTGTTTTAAGCATGCAAAAGTATACAAAACACCGTTTTCAAGTATTTAAACTGTCATATTCATATATATGTCGCGTGTAATGGCTTATGTTTGCAAAATCAAGATAAAATAGCTGTTTTCAGCTTGCAAAAACATACAAAATGCTGTTTTCAAGTATTTAAATTGTCATATTCATGTATATGTCGTGTGTAATGGCTAATGTTGGTGAAATCAAGATAAAAATGCTGCTTTAAGCATGCAAAAGGATACAAAACACCGTTTTCAAGCACTTAAACTGTCATATTCATGTATATGTCGTGTGTAATGGCTTATGTTTACAAAATCACGATAAAATAGCTGTTTTCAGCTTGCAAAAACTTACAAAATGCTGTTTTTAAGTATTTAAATTTTCATATTCATGTTTCTGTCGTGTATAATATCTAATGTTGGTGAAAGCAAGATAAAAATGCTGTTTTAAGCATGCAAAAGCATACAAAACACCGTTTTCAAGTATATAAACTGTCATATTTATATATATGTCGTGTGTAATGGCTTATGTTTGCAAAATCAAGATAAAATTGCTGTTTACAGCTTGCAAAAACATACAAAATGCTGTTTTCAAGTATTTAAATTGTCATATTCATGTATATGTCGTGTGTAATGGCCACTGTTGGTGAAATCAAGATAAAAATGCTGCTTTAAGCATGCAAAAGGGTACAAAACACAGTTTTCAAGCATTTAAACTGTCATATTCATGTATATGTCGTGTGTAATGGTTTATGTTTACAAAAGCACGATAAAATAGCTGTTTTCAGCTTGCAAAAACATACAAAATGCTGTTTTTAAGTATTTAAATTTTCATATTCATGTTTCTGTCGTGTATAATAGCTAATGTTGGTGAAAGCAAGATAAAAATGCTGTTTTAAGCATGCAAAAGCATACAAAACACCGTTTTCAAGTATTTAAACTGTCATATTCATGTATATGTCATGTGTTATGGCTTATGTTTGCAAAATAAAATAGCTGTTTTCAGCTTGCAAAAACATACAAAATGCTGTTTTCAAGTATTTAAACTGTCATATTCATGTTTCTCTCGTGTATAATAGCTGATGTTAGTGAAAGCAAGATAAAAATGTTGTTTTAAGCATGCAAAAGCATACAAAACACCGTTTTCAAGTAACTAAACTGTCATATTCATGTATATGTCGTGTGTAATGGCTTATGTTTGCAAAATCAAGATAAAATAGCTGTTTTCAGCTTGCAAAAACATATAAAATGCTGTTTTCAAGTATATAAACTGTCATATTCATGTTTCTGTCGTGTATAATAGCTAATGTTGGCGAAAGCAAGATAAAAATGCTGTTTTAAGCATGCAAAAGAAAACAAAACACCGTTTTCAAGTATTTAAACTGTCATATTCATGTTTCTGTCGTGTATAATAGCTATTGTTGGTGAAAGCAAGATAGAAATGCTGTTTTAAGCATTCAAAAGCATACAAAACACCGTTTTCAAGTATTTAAACTGTCAAATTTATGTATATGTCGTGTGTAATGGCTTATGTTTGCAAAATCAAGATAAAATAGCTGTTTTCAGCTTGCAAAAACATACAAAATGCTGATTTGATGTATTTAAACTGTCATATTCATGTTTCTGTAGTGTATAATAGCTAATGTTGGTGAAAGCAAGATTAAAATGCTGTTTTAAGCATGCAAAAGCATACAAAACACCGTTTTCAAGTATTTAAACTGTCATATTCATGTTTCTGTCGTGTATAATAGCTAATGTTGGTGAAAGCAAGATAAAAATGCTGTTTTAAGCATGCAAAAGTATACAAAACACCGTTTTCAAGTATTTAAACTGTCATATTCATATATATGTCGCGTGTAATGGCTTATGTTTGCAAAATCAAGATAAAATAGCTGTTTTCAGCTTGCAAAAACATACAAAATGCTGTTTTCAAGTATTTAAATTGTCATATTCATGTATATGTCGTGTGTAATGGCTAATGTTGGTGAAATCAAGATAAAAATGCTGCTTTAAGCATGCAAAAGGATACAAAACACCGTTTTCAAGCACTTAAACTGTCATATTCATGTATATGTCGTGTGTAATGGCTTATGTTTACAAAATCACGATAAAATAGCTGTTTTCAGCTTGCAAAAACTTACAAAATGCTGTTTTTAAGTATTTAAATTTTCATATTCATGTTTCTGTCGTGTATAATATCTAATGTTGGTGAAAGCAAGATAAAAATGCTGTTTTAAGCATGCAAAAGCATACAAAACACCGTTTTCAAGTATATAAACTGTCATATTTATATATATGTCGTGTGTAATGGCTTATGTTTGCAAAATCAAGATAAAATTGCTGTTTACAGCTTGCAAAAACATACAAAATGCTGTTTTCAAGTATTTAAATTGTCATATTCATGTATATGTCGTGTGTAATGGCCACTGTTGGTGAAATCAAGATAAAAATGCTGCTTTAAGCATGCAAAAGGGTACAAAACACAGTTTTCAAGCATTTAAACTGTCATATTCATGTATATGTCGTGTGTAATGGTTTATGTTTACAAAAGCACGATAAAATAGCTGTTTTCAGCTTGCAAAAACATACAAAATGCTGTTTTTAAGTATTTAAATTTTCATATTCATGTTTCTGTCGTGTATAATAGCTAATGTTGGTGAAAGCAAGATAAAAATGCTGTTTTAAGCATGCAAAAGCATACAAAACACCGTTTTCAAGTATTTAAACTGTCATATTCATGTATATGTCATGTGTTATGGCTTATGTTTGCAAAATAAAATAGCTGTTTTCAGCTTGCAAAAACATACAAAATGCTGTTTTCAAGTATTTAAACTGTCATATTCATGTTTCTCTCGTGTATAATAGCTGATGTTAGTGAAAGCAAGATAAAAATGTTGTTTTAAGCATGCAAAAGCATACAAAACACCGTTTTCAAGTAACTAAACTGTCATATTCATGTATATGTCGTGTGTAATGGCTTATGTTTGCAAAATCAAGATAAAATAGCTGTTTTCAGCTTGCAAAAACATATAAAATGCTGTTTTCAAGTATATAAACTGTCATATTCATGTTTCTGTCGTGTATAATAGCTAATGTTGGCGAAAGCAAGATAAAAATGCTGTTTTAAGCATGCAAAAGAAAACAAAACACCGTTTTCAAGTATTTAAACTGTCATATTCATGTTTCTGTCGTGTATAATAGCTATTGTTGGTGAAAGCAAGATAGAAATGCTGTTTTAAGCATTCAAAAGCATACAAAACACCGTTTTCAAGTATTTAAACTGTCAAATTTATGTATATGTCGTGTGTAATGGCTTATGTTTGCAAAATCAAGATAAAATAGCTGTTTTCAGCTTGCAAAAACATACAAAATGCTGATTTGATGTATTTAAACTGTCATATTCATGTTTCTGTAGTGTATAATAGCTAATGTTGGTGAAAGCAAGATTAAAATGCTGTTTTAAGCATGCAAAAGCATACAAAACACCGTTTTCAAGTATTTAAACTGTCATATTCATGTTTCTGTCGTGTATAATAGCTAATGTTGGTGAAAGCAAGATAAAAATGCTGTTTTAAGCATGCAAAAGTATACAAAACACCGTTTTCAAGTATTTAAACTGTCATATTCATATATATGTCGCGTGTAATGGCTTATGTTTGCAAAATCAAGATAAAATAGCTGTTTTCAGCTTGCAAAAACATACAAAATGCTGTTTTCAAGTATTTAAATTGTCATATTCATGTATATGTCGTGTGTAATGGCTAATGTTGGTGAAATCAAGATAAAAATGCTGCTTTAAGCATGCAAAAGGATACAAAACACCGTTTTCAAGCACTTAAACTGTCATATTCATGTATATGTCGTGTGTAATGGCTTATGTTTACAAAATCACGATAAAATAGCTGTTTTCAGCTTGCAAAAACATACAAAATGCTGTTTTTAAGTATTTAAATTTTCATATTCATGTTTCTGTCGTGTATAATAGCTAATGTTGGTGAAAGCAAGATAAAAATGCTGTTTTAAGCATGCAAAAGCATACAAAACACCGTTTTCAAGTATTTAAACTGTCATATTTATATATATGTCGTGTGTAATGGCTTATGTTTGCAAAATCAAGATAAAATAGCTGTTTTCAGCTTGCAAAAACATACAAAATGCTGTTTTCAAGTATTTAAATTGTCATGTTCATGTATATGTCGTGTGTAATGGCTAATGTTGGTGAAATCAAAATAAAAATGCTGCTTTAAGCATGCAAAAGGATACAAAACACCGTTTTCAAGCATTTAAACTGTCATATTCATGTATATGTCGTGTGTAATGGCTTATGTTTACAAAAGCACGATAAAATAGCTGTTTTCAGCTTGAAAAAACATACAAAATGCTGTTTTTAAGTATTTAAATTTTCATATTCATGTTTCTGTCGTGTATAATAGCTAATGTTGGTGAAAGCAAGATAAAAATGCGGTTTTAAGCATGCAAAAGCATACAAAACACCGTTTTCAAGTAATTAAACAGTCATATTCATGTATATGTCGTGTGTAATGGCTTATGTTTACAAAATCACGATAAAATAGCTGTTTTCTGCTTGCAAAAACATACAAAATGCTATTTTCAAGTATTTAAACTGTCATATTCATGTTTCTGTTGTGTATAATAGCTAATGTTGGTGAAAGCAAGATAAAAATGTTATTTTAAGCATGCAAAAGCATACGAAACACCGTTTTCAAGTATTTAAACTGTCATATTCATGTTTCTGTCATGTATAATAGCTAATGTTGGTGAAAGCAAGACAAAAATGCTGTTTTAAGCATACAAAAGCATACAAAACACCGTTTTCAAGTATGTAAACTGTCATATTCATGTATGTGTCGTGTGTAATGGCTTATGTTTGCAAAATCAAGATAAAATAGCTGTTTTCAGCTTGCAAAAACATAATAAATGCTGTTTTCAAGTATTTAAATTGTCATATTCATGTTTCTGTCGTGTATAATAGCAACTGTTGTTGAAAGCAAGAAAAAATGCTGTTTTAAGCATGCAAAAGCATACAAAACACCGTTTTCAAGCATTTAAACTGTTATATTCATGTATATGTCGTGTGTAATGGCTTATGTTTACAAAATCACGATAAAATAGCTGTTTTCAGCTTGCAAAAACATACAAAATGCTGTTTTTAAGTATTTAAATTTTCATATTCATGTTTCTGTCGTGTATAATAGCTAATGTTGGTGAAAGCAAGATAAAAATGCTGTTTTAAGCATGCAAAAGCATACAAAACACCGTTTTCAAGTATTTAAACTGTCATATTCATGTATATGTTGTGTGTAATGGCTTATGTTTGCAAAATCAAGATAAAATAGCTGTTTTCAGCTTGCAAAAACATACAAAATGCTGTTTTCAAGTATTTAAACTGTCATATTCATGTTTCTCTCGTGTATAATAGCTAATGTTGGTGAAAGCAAGATAAAAATGCTGTTTTAAGCATGCAAAAGCATACAAAACACCGTTTTCAAGTAATTAAACAGTCATATTCATGTATATGTCGTGTGTAATGGGGTAAATAGCTCCGAGGTAACGTGTCGGACTGTGGATCGTGAGATCCTCAGTTCGAATCCCACTGCCGACAGTTACAAATTTAAATTTACCCCTGTGGTTCCCCCTCCACCAACATCCTTGGGGGCTATGATTTGACGGCTGGTAACCGCACTTCATACGAAAAAATATATCACCTACCGAGATCT